>JAFMTC010001578.1:185762-221322 GCA_018845635.1 Nicrophorus orbicollis | reverse complement strand
TTTTCTATCTATTATAGTTTTTGAGAAAATCGTTAAAACGTGAAGACGGTGCTTTTTCGCTCGTTATTTTTTCATTTCTTCAACTTTGACAGTGAATTACAGCGAAACAGCATAAAGAATAAGTTGATTAAAATTTAATGAAAAAAGGCTACAAAAAACATACTTATTTCCATATTTTAACCCATAGGAAACACTTAAAAAACACTTGCAGTTATAAAACATAACTCACCCTCGATTTTAATGTTTAAATATTGAATATATGAACAGCAAGTACTATTATAATGTTGCACATATATTTACCATTATTATTACATATAAATATCATCTCAATTCAATCTAAATTTAATTTCCTGAAGCTGCCTTGAGTTCCGAAAACGGAATCATCGAATTTATAGGTATCCTCGATGTTCTTTGGTACGACGCCTGTACACTTTTGGTTTCCCCATTCCCTCACTAACTTGCTGTTTTTGGAAAAGTAATCTTTCCAAGCGGCATCCAACTCATCGATGTTACTACAATCCCCTCCGTATTCGAACGGTAATACTTCCACTCCAACGACTTCCTTCAAACAATCCGATCCTTGATGAACAAAGAACTAAAATAATACTTAAATTATGTTATTTAGATTAAGATAAGAACAAAATTATATCACTCCTTCTGTGCTTTTGCATTACTCCACGAACAGTATTTGCTGAACGATGAACGCCCCTTGATTTACTGTACTAAATACTTACTCTGTTTTTGAATTTTTCCTTAAGGAAAACCTTGATACCAGCAACCAACACGTCCAGATAGGGACTAGCATTTATCAAGTGTATGCCACGAATTCGGAAAGGGAAGCTTTCTTGCAACAAACGTATGCTTTCCTTGCAGATTATGGAGAGAAACTTTGAACTGTGAGCGGCACTGAAGACGGAGCAATCGAAGATGAAAATGTCGCTGATCGTTATTGGGTCGAAGTTAATCCTGTAATCGACTTTAAAACCAAATTTACATTATTGTAAAAGAAGTGTTAAATCTATTCGCTTTGTTTGAAGAACACACTTATAAATGATGTGTATATTGATTCAAAATGGTTGTACACTAGAGCAGCGTTTCTCAACCTATCCGTCATGTTTAATATTCAATGTGAAAGAACAATTAGAAACAAATATCTTGCAATGCAAGAAGTTTGGCAAACGCTTCTCTAAAGCTACCTAATCTGAAGAATTCTTCATAGTTACATACCATATATCCAGGTTATTCTATGTATCATCATCGAATCGAAGTCATTCAAATCCAGGTTTCGCAATTTCAGAATAGTGATCCTTTCACCACGCTTCGTTAACTTTGGTAACGGTAGAATTATGCTTCAACAAAATATTAGTATTTAGCAATCGCTTACAATTACATATTTCCATTGAACAAATGACTAAAATGACTCACTAATTATTCCAAATTTTCAATAGTTGCGGATCCGTTACGTCCCTGTCTGCAAAAAGTTGCGGTACTCCTCGTTTTCCCATCGCAAGCAACGTGAACTTCCTCTTGGCAGCCTCCAAATCATGCTTACTTCCTCTGATAAATGTAATTAATACATGTTTCGCTACAAAAAAATTAACATTAAAGCGAAAAATCTTAGCACTTAATATATACATGTAAAACTGTGTTTTTCGAGGAAATCTAAATTACATTTGAGTGAATTATATAAAAAAAACTGACCTTCATCAAAGACAAGACTAGTTGCAAATGGAATGAGATGCAAATGCAGTCTGTAATTACGCAATTTTAATAAGTGAATGCTTATGATGATTGCTTAGAAAACGATTTATCATTTTGAATAGCAGTAATTGAGTACAAAATATCATCATCAGTGGTAAAAGAACCGTTTCATTAAGATTGGCAATGAATTACAATACGTTTTGCTTACTCAATAAGACATTTTTCATTCACACTTTTTGAGATATAAATGTAATGTGTTTTCTCCAATCTTTAAAATACGTTTTTCTCAACATTGACAGTGAATTACACACGTTTTAAACGCTTTAATTTAGTTTCTCAGCAATGAATTTGTAGCACATATGAATAAATATGTAAAAAGTTCGAAGTTTGTAAAGATTATACCTTTTATGTAATTGAGAAATAGTAATGTATTATCCACTTCTTAATTAACATTATTTAACGAAATAACTATTTTTATTGATATTTTGATTGAAATAATAGGAAATTGCAAATAAATTCTGAAGTTGTTCAAATTTCATTAATTCTTCCTTTCAAATTCTAAATAGTCATTCAGTATTAATATAATTGAAACTATTTCTTAAGCTTCGTTAAAACTGATGTCGTGTCCCGGGATGGAATATCTCTGGACACTTGTGGAAATATCTTGTTGTGTCGTTGTGTAGTCTTAGTGGGTTTTTATGGATGTCTCAGGAGGTTTTTATGGAAGTACTAGCTTCCAGTCTCAGGTATAGAGACAAACAATGATGCTGGGACCCAGGAAGAACCTTTCCGATCGACCGGTGTATAACATAACTTCTAGGGTCATAAAACTTAGCCCTTTCTTCATCTTGCCTATTTCTATCGACCAATCATGGGTTTCGCATGTGGGGGTGGATCTTATCTTATACTAACTAACTAACTAGCATAGTGGGAGTACAATATTTGGAAGGTAAACATGGTATTATTCCCTAATTATTATGTGATTAGGGTATGGAATCTTCCTAAATGGAAATGTACGTCGTTAAGGAGATCGTACTTACAATAGTCATTATAACAATAAGGAATGACATAAACAATAATGGTTATACATAACACTGAATTAGTAAAGAACTAAAACTTACGGATGTTTTTAGGCAGATAGTGCTGACAATTAATCCACTCTTCGAACAACTTCAGATTCTGCTCCAGCCTCTCAGGCGAATCTTCTTTCAGCTCCAAGAGAATATCGGGGATCTGGGAATCCCGAGGAGGCAGCAAAAGCTGCAGATTTTCCAGGCCCATTGCGGAAGATGCGAATGCAGGCAAGTGCAGGCAGTTAGTGTTTATATCTGATACCTGAAACGACCTTGTCTGAGATGCCTCAACGCATTATTTTATAGCAAAATGTAATAGTTGCGTAATGCAATTAACATCGCAAATATTTTCGATCCGAACTACAATATTTGCACATTGATTTAAATACGAAATTTGCTTATATAATATTCATGTTTGGGTATAAGAAACTACTGTCAACAGTAACAATTTATAAAGAAATACAATTAGAATGCTATTAATATTATTCATTCAAAAAATTATTGGAAACTTTATTTATTTGTGTATAAAAAGAGAACACAAAGTTGTTGCTCCACTTCTAATCTGTAATGTCAGTTTTTAGACTTGTTTCAATTTCCAACAAGAAGACCTTGTCCTTTCAAAGTCCTTTTTTCTCTCTTCGTCTTCTTCTCCTATTTATATTTGCATACATTATGAATCATAACATTGGTGTTTGAGCCTGTAATACACAATGTTCTGTTCTTGCGTTCATCTTAATTAACTTTTGGCGAGTCACGGCGAACGTGCGATTACTAAAATACACAAGACATTCGTTCAAAGTTTTCCTTTTCATAACAGGTCCATGAAGATCGGAACGTCTCATCACAAGTGGTCTCATCACAATTAATATGAATATAATAATTGCAAGAAGTGAAATCAATTTTTTCATTTTTCATCGGAAATTCAATCTAAAACTGTGACGCACTCAATTCATTCATAATTATATGTTTAATAACTTGCAATAATTACGTTTGCATAATGGAAATTAATATGTGAATTTTGCAAAGCAATGCATTTTTTTTTATGAAACAACTTAAATGTAATTGCTTCAAACAATTATTGAATGTAGAACAAAACTAGAGACAAAGTAAATAGATTATTTAAATGAAAGTTTGCTATGCAATTTTATGGTTATCAAATAGTTTGCAGAATGTTCTCTTTAAATTGTGAATATTTGACGAATTCAGGTCCCTTAATATCTTATCTATACACATTTCAAATTTAGAATTGAAAATAATTTGAAATTTACAAAATAATTGTGAGCTGTATTCAAACTACACCCATTCGGCCCTCTTCAATTAAGGCACGTTTTCGATTTACGGCCTAAAATGTTTCGCTATAACGGCAAAAAACACTTTTTTTCGATGTCGATATATCTATATATTGCCAATCTTGCGCAAGCGCAATAATTAATTCCTTATACGGCTTTTCGCTTTGCGGCCAAGTTTCGTGGGCCGTAAATCGAGGTATGGGTGTAATATAGTAAATTGAAGTAAATAATGTAGTAGTTTACTAAGGTATATAAACAAATATTCAAACATTAGCGTTTAATTGCATTCCTTTACTTGTTTTATGCTCTGCTTTTCTAACAAAGCATAAGGCTGCTAAATCAACTTATTTATTTACAATTATATTACAAAAATATATGTTTAAACTCTATATGAAATAAATATTACAACGTAAAACGTATTTCTATTATCACTGGATAATAAAATAACAACTTATTTATATAGGAAATATTGCGATTAGAAGAATTCCGCAGCACTTTGCCGTTTAGGTACATTGATTTTGAGTAAATCATCGGTGGAAATGTCATCTACTTTCCGAATGCCCAAATTCATCTTCGGTGTGTGCGGTGTCCTCTGTGGCGTTTTCGGTGTTCTTAACAAAGGACTATTGGTAGAATCCAATCTAATACGAAATCTCGAACTGGCCAATCGTTGAGCTGCAGGGGACATACTGGATAACCTGTCGATTTGCGAAGAGTGCGGTCTTGGTGACGGACTGAAACACAAAAATTAATAAGTATAAAGGTTAATTGGCATCAGTTGGTATCGTACCTAGCAAAATGCTTTCGGGCGGCGTCCATGGCTTTCCTCTTCTTGTCCCTGTGTCTTTCGCTAGCCTTTTCTGCTAGTGCCAAAGCAAGTTGCTCCCTTTTCGGTGGTTCGCACATTTTGAAACTTGGACCCGACCTCTTTGGCATTGGAGAATCTAGACGGAACGGAGTCCCCTCCACTTCACCCCATGTCATCAGAGGACTTTGCGCTACACCCGGACACGGCGAAGGTGTCCGCACCAAACTGAACCCATTCACTCGCGGAGTGCCGGTTATCAGTTCTTTACCATCGACGCCGATCTTTCCGTCTTGTACTTTGGCGTGTTTCTTAGCCATCTCGTTGATAGTTTCTGTGCTCTGCGAATCATTAAATGGATTCAAAGATAACCTTGTATTAATGTGAGCAATCTCCTGACGCTTAGAATTGATCTCCAATTGTTCTTCTTTGGTTAGAGGGACACCATCGGGCACGTACATAATGTAATTTTTGTTCTTGTAACACCATGTGTCCACATTTAGTTTTTTGCAAGGCAAGGCTGCCTGTTGCTCAATACTCGGCAAGGCCAAGCATTGCTGCAAATCGTCTTCACTCGCTTGTTCTTCATTGTACAGATAAGAATATTTCAGCCTGTGTCTCTTTTCAGTCTCCTCCATGATCTCCTCAAAACTTTGATTATCCTCAGATGTGTGGACATTTAGGTATTGATCAAGAGAAAGTTTCCTATCAGTTTTTGGCTGATCTGCATTCATCCTTTTCTCCGCATTCCTTATGTTGCTTTCAATTTGTGAGTGATGGATGTTTGCAGGAGTCTCAAATGTCGCAGGACTGGAAACTATAAATCATATTATTAATTTATTATCTATTTGATTATTTAAAATACATACGTCTTTCGGATGGAGTTGAACTCCCACTGTATTTAGCGTTCAGTTCCCTTATCTTAACATAATCATTCCTTTCAACTGCTTCCATGTAATCATTCTGGGCTTTCAACAAATGCAAATCTGGGTAGAAGTCTCTCTCTATAATTTTGCCCATTTCCTATAAAGCAAATTCATTCAATTATAACACATATACAATCTACAATGTAAAACACATACATCAACATAAGTCTCCTCATTAAGAACCTTTTGATTTTCTTTCCAACGTTTCTTTATAACTGGTAGAGGCTTCTTGAATACCAAATCGGTGTCCGAAGAGTTTAATCCTTGCACGATAGACATAATTCACAGGTTAATGCAGGAAATAACAAATTACTATAACCTCCTACGACTGCCAAACACCATCTGTTTGCTTATTGTCATTTTTTTCATTAAATATGCGTCGATCCAAGCCTACCAACCGTAAAGCACTAAATACACACCCATGTACACATATGTGTTTGTATGTATGTGTGTATAATATTGTATATTATTTAAAAAGATATAATACAGAAATAAAAGTTAATATTATTATAAATATTTTATATTTATTTATATTAACCTTTTTATCATTGTTTACTTGGATTACAATATGAAAATATTTCCGAATCGTTCCGGATTCAACCGAATGCAACCAATGCCAACATTAATTTGAAAATGTTATATCAGCTGATTTTTATAACGGTAAACAAGCGCAACCTGGTGGTAATTTAATGTATTTTTACATGAAAACATTAGTTAGACAACCAATTATACATATTTTAAAATCGAATCCACCATTTTAATGCATAGCTATTACAGGGGATGGAAGGATTCTTATAATTTAACTAGAAGCAAGGTTTTACAGTACATAGTAATGAAACAAGTCTAAAAAAGGAACTGTTATAAAGGACTATTAAGGGCAGTCTGTCCGCCCTTTATTTGTATAAATCTTATTTATGTATTGTTTTTGTAACGTAATTTGTATCTATTTTATTTGTTTGCTTAACTATATGAATTTATTACTTTTAACTTTAGTCATCTGTTTAATTATAAATCTATCTGGATAATAATTTATTAAGTATTCTTCTACGCGTGCGCAGGTTTGTTTCTTTAAAGTGACCCATGTTGTCAAAACTTTTGGAAATAATTGATTACACCTCAAGAGGTATGCAATCTCGAATTGCTAGCAAACAAATGAAATCTAATATTTAATTATCAATTAACTAATTTCAATGGATATTACAAAATGTATTTACAAAAAAATGGATTTACTTTATTATTCTTCATAAATTAAAACACATTTATAATAACAATAATTCATTGTTTCGCGTTGCTTTTTTGTATATATTACTGGATTAACTATGGATAATAAATTCAGTTTTACTTATATATCTTTTAAAATGGAGTAAATGCTTACTCCGTCTTGATCGAATCTCATAAATCAACGTTCTTCAAATTGGACGAACTGAAATTTGGCAAATTCTCATTCTCCGGCGGCACGAAGACACCGATGGGTCTAATCGATTCGCGCTTGTCTCGAAGCTTACTTAACTCTAACTTGAGTTTGTCGAGGATAGCAAAATTGGGCGAATTCACGGCAGCCTTACTCTGCAGCAGAGTAATCTCCTGCTCTTCTAGTTTCTTCTCTTTGAAACTCTTTATCGATCGGTTTCCATACAGACGCAATATCGAGCCCCAGTTGGAGATGTGCGGGTGTAGGGCCTGTTTAATTACAAAAACCATTCATTTAAACCTATAAGTTACGTGTCTTTTCTTATTAATTTACCTGTAAGATGGCTTGTGATGCTCGTTGTTTTCCGTCGCGTTTATTCTTGCAGATTACAGTAGCCGTGTGCTTTCCAACAACCATGGTAAATTCATTTTTCTGATGCTTCAATGTATGGCCCTGATAACTAATTTGTATATCGCCCAAACCAAAATTTCTTTGCAAGCATGTAAGTAAAATATCGTGTGGAGATGGTTCCGTCGTTTTGGCGCAGAATTCGGCGACCCTCGGATCCTCGATTTTGATTTCGTCAAAGAACTATTGAAAAGGCATCAGTTAATATGATTGAATCGTAGAAGATGTGAATACTGACCGATAAATCCTGATCTTTACTGGCACTCGTACTACCAGTTTTATCATCAGCCATGATTTTGGAACGCATCTCGGGTATCAGAATTTCGAGCGTAGCTTTGGCAGCCTCAGATTTGGCTTGCTTTTTGCTAGTTCCATATCCCAAGCCGTACTTCATATCATTAATACTAACAGTGGCCGCGTACGGTGTAGCAGCGTTCTCCAATTCAGCAAACTTGTACGTGGGTTGCTTCTTCAGAGCATGCTGAACGTATTCGTGCAATATACAGACATATGACTTTCCGTTCGGATTCATGATCCACTCCTTCTTTGGACCGCCGGCTTCTTGATCTGAAGCTTGTATAGGGAACGTGATAAGTTTAGTGCCATCAGGAAGGGTAGGTCTCTGCAGTTGCTTCTCATGTTTCCTTCTCTTACTGAATTGTCTTCTTTCTGACCACGACTTGAATCTAGTCACTTTTATAGTCTTGAAATGGAACAGTTTTTCGCAGTACTGTCGAACTTGTTCGGGATTTAAGTTATTGGACTCTATGTTTTCGGTTATTGTTTCAATTTTGGCATTTGGTAAGTCTTGTGAATTATCTTCTTCCTTCAGTTTTTCAACTTCTTTCAACAGTGCAGTCTTATAGCTCAAACAGGGAATACCGCTTAAAGGAACATCATGTTTCTAAAAAAATATATATATAAATATATACAAGTACAAGAATTAATTGCATAATTACTCTGGCACTTCCAGGACCCAAGAAGTAAGGTTTCGAAAGGGTGCATACTCGTGATTGTTTATGCAAATATAAATGCATACCACTGTTGTGGGTGACCTGTACCCAACCTTCTGGAAGAATATCAAAATGATTATGCCCTTTCTCAATTAAAACCGTTTTCTCCTTTTCTTTGTAAGGCTGCGCACCTAGAAAATCCCACAAGCATAAAGTCAAATGATATTGAAATTAGAGAATATGCTAAGACTCACTCTCCAGTTTCCTTTTTCCATCTTTAAAAGCATCTTCAAGCATTTGCTCGATTTCGTCGTCGGGCACATCAGTGTCTGAGCTGTATTCTCCGCCAGACTCGGAGTCCTGTTCGACCTCATCGAGAACATGAAACTCTCTCTTAATGCCATTCCTAAACGGACACAGATTCTCTTGATACTGTTGATCTTCCTGCGTGTCCATGTCCATGTTTATTCTCTTTCAAATAGAAATTAAAATAAAAAACTAGAAAAACAAATTGAAAAAGCGGATTAACGAAAAAAACCTAACCTAAAACTGAAAAACGAATATTTCGGTTGCCCCAATTGATCGACTCAACAGTTTTACCCATGCTTACTTTAAGTTTATGGTCTGAAATAGCTGCTCATTCCTCGGCTAAACGAATCGTGGTGGCAGTCTTTTCCACGGCAATTTAATAAAATAACATTTCAACCAGTATCAAATTTCACGTATGGTTGGAATGTTTTTTAAGCATTACCGTAAAAAAATAATAATATTAGTTATCCAGAGCAGGTATTAATCACTAAAGTCAAAACAAAAACTGAGCTTGCGAACACCTGCAGAAGCTCAGTGGAAAATTGCGAAACCTCTCACAATTCTGGATCAGAATGGGATGCAATGGAATGGATGACATTTCCATTCAGCCTTATACAAAATTGACAGCAATTGACAGTTCGTCTAGTAAATTCCTATTCGCATAAATCAATACCAACCTATAACTTAAATATTACTAAATTCAAATAATTAAAAAAGAATAAGATTATTAATTAGCTGTTTTAATTAATTATGAATAATAACAACATTTGTTGCAACAGAAACTATAAAAAATTATACTTAAGTTGTGTCCAACAATTATAATTATATATAAACTATACCAGAAGATTCCAATTTAACAGAAATATAGAAACAATAGATCAATTTATTTAAAAGATTGCCAGAATATTTTTAAGGATAAATCCATAACTTTAGAAGAACAGCTTATATTTACAACTTGTTTAAGTTTAAGACAAGTGTAGTATTAAGAAAGAAAATGAATCAGTACATTCATATTTCTATAGAGTAAACAAAATTGCAAAAAACATATCAAGTATAGCACACATTTTAGTGCAGAAATAGCAGATAGAAACGACGAATTATTAAAGTTACAATTAAAATTGGGACTTATGCAAGGTTTGTTAAATAAAAGCAAAGTTAAAACTACACTAATTTTATGAAGGAAAGCAAGAAGCGTATTTCTTGAAATTTAAAAATAAAGGATAATAAAAGCAAGGAACCATCGATAAAACGTAAATTATTAGAATTAATTGTTTAATTAAACCTTGGTTTCGAAAAGTATGAAATAAATATGGATAAAATGTAATTTTTCTTTATTATCTTTTTCTCTGAATTACAACCATTAATCGATTATTTCGAAATACACATGAACAAGAAAAAAAAATAGAGTATAAAATCAATAAAAATAAAATATAATATATAAATAATTTTCATCTAACATTTTCTTAAATAATTAATTAGAATTTTTTATATACACAAAAAGAAATATATAATATATATGTATTCATCATTTGATTAAAATTCGATTAAACAAAACAAACTCAATAGTATTAATATTAATTAAAGAAACTTAATTGAAAGGCACGGAATTAGTTGATTTTAATGTTGTTGAACTCGTCCTGTCGACGACCAGGGATCAATAGGGATGAACGCTCGCTATACCCACTCGGCCGTTGTTGGAAACGGAGCTGTTCGTCCTGTGCAGCATTTCGTACTTCTTCTGTTGCTGCTCTTGGCTGCTGCGCGAATTGTACTTGGGCTCTGCGTAACTGTTGCGGTAGCTGGAGCTCTTCTGGTTCTTTACGTACTTGCTGGAATCGTACCTTCCGGGCACTTGATCCAAGTCGCTGTTGGATTTGGAAAAGTGGCCTCCGTCGTAGAAGTCGTCCGTTTGCTCCATGTAAGAGCGTCGCTTCAGCTCCTTCGCAATTTCCGATTGATTCCTCTTGTGATCCTCCACGGGCAAGTTGAACATGGATCGTCTCTTCGGGTCGTACTTCTCTTTGTACCTGGAATCCACCTGCTGATCCACCCTCCTATACCTAACTTCCTCGGTGTGAAGCGTCCTAGGAGCAGGCTTCGGCATCGTATCTCCGTACCTGTCGTCATAGTAGCGACCTTCCCTTTCGCTCTCGTAATTATACCTGAAATCATTATCTTCAATTATTGTTTGATCCCGCGTAAAATGCACCACATTACCTGTCGTTGTTGTTGTTGTTGTAGTTTATACTTTCTTGTCGCTTTATGTAATGTTTCTCCTTGTGCACGGGTGAAATAGGTTGCTCGTCGCTTTTGTAATACGTTTTGCGCTCCTTCGCGGTGGGCATAGTTGCTGCTGCTGCCGCAGCTGCAGCTGCAGCTTCCTTCCTCGCTCTCAACTCCTGATCGATGCGTTCCCGTTCCAACAGAAGGAACTTCTCTTTCGCATCCTTGAATCTATCTCTCGGGGACACCGGAATGTCTTCAACATATTTAGGTGACGGAGATCTCTGCCTGCCCGAGGCGGCCGCTCGTTTCTTCAACGTGTCCTCGTAGTACTGCCTTTCGTAATAATCGTCATCTCTGTGGTACTTTTGCCTGGCTTTCGGTATGGGCGCTTTGAATTCGTACTCCTCGTCGACGTAGCTCTCCTTCATCTCCTTCCTTCGCTCGTTCTCCTCTTGGTACCTCTCCATCCTGGACCTTTCCGACGATTGGTGATGCCTGGGCTTCGGCTGCGGCTCTGCATACCGCTCCATGTAGCTCTCCTCCAGCTCGGCCCTCGCCGCTAACTTCTTCCTAATATGCTCCTCCAAGTACTGCCTCGAAGCCTTCTGGTCAAACTGCCGCGGATTCCTCTTCTCCACTCTGTAATCATACTTATTTCCAAATGGCGCATCGTTCACTTCTTCCCGACTTGATTGACCCAGTGAAGAAGAAACCGTGTCCATGAGGTACAAGGACGTCTCATTGTCGCCATTCCAATCATCATCTTAAAAACAAAATAAACAAATCTTCATTCATCCGGTTTAAGAAATACGGGCAAAAATGTTTATAACAATAGAATTTTAGTTGACTCTAACAAATTAATGTATCAACAAATAATCGAATTTTAAGCAACATTTGATTTACATGTTAAAACGAGGCAAACGAAAGGTGTCCAAAAACCCACCGACCTTCAAGCAAACTATCTATTTATTTTTTTTTGAACATTTACACGTATTTGGTACCAGTTTTTCTCTACTTATTTCCAACAATTCCGGTTGATCCAATCATTTTTGTTACAACCGCAGAAATTGAAATGCGAGAAATTGTTATGCGAAACGCGCACATGCGTAAAATTTACGTGATTGACCGGTATAGTTCAATAGCTGTATGTTTTACTTACAATTTTGACCTTTCTCTCAAAAAAAAAGAACAAAATCACGAATTACATCTATTGATAATGCATGAAAAGTTGATCAATCTTGTTTCATATACTTGTTACGTAGTTGAATGGAGTATTCAAATCTGAGAATAGGACTCAACTATTAAAACGACAGATTGTTTTGTACCGTGGAGATTTTATTTTAATTGCGGTGAGCTAATTACACTTGAAACTGAGAATAACGGTCGGTGCTTCTTAATTAAAATTATAAAAGACTAGCGACTCCATGAGATTATTCTCTACTTAAACTACAACTATATACTATATGTTTTAAATACTGAGAATTTAAAATATCATAGGACAGTTTTCATTTGTTCTAGTAAAAACACTTAAAATAGTCTTTACTTAATTATTAATGAAACAATAAATCTACTTAAACAAATAATAAAGACAAATTTTGAAACTACAATTTGTTGAAAATCTCCATGTAAATAAATACAATAAATCAGGTAGAACGTACGGAATTATAAAAGGAATAAAACTACTAACTAATAAACACGTTTCAAGAGGAACTTGGAGAAACCTAAGACGATTTATTGACACATTATTATCAAATATTATTCAAAGGTGTTATTTCCTTAAGATTACACGGTACTTGCGTTGATGAATGATCAATGAAATGATTTCCATATTCGAAATAACGGATTCAATTTGTAAGAAACCAGAAATGCAATTGAATCGGAAAGAAAAGACTTTCACGATATCGCAAAAATTGAAGAAAAATAATCGTTTCAAACAGTTAGGATTTAACCTTTTGTCAGCGAGGAGCGTATTGATGCGATTCACAATGATGCCAATAGGAAACATCAACAACAACAGCAAAAAAAAACAATAGCAACGCAAGTTTTATTGTTGCAGATCGAATTCGAACAGTTACCTTTGTCCAGTTAGGAGCTTTGACTCTTCAAAGGGGCTTCATTTAATTGCAATTGATTATATAAAAAAGTTATGTAATCAATGTTTTATTAATTATTTCAATTATCGTAACATTTGTGTGAAAAATTAGGTATTATCTTATAGAACATCATCTTATTAAACTTTGTTTGCTTTTTGGGAGATGAATAAAAGGTAGAAAGTTTCACGTAAGAGAAGAAAACAAGTTTTTCGAATGCTTCCCACTTGGATCGTTAAATGAAATTACCGGATTTCGAGCCGAATTTGAAAGCATCAAATACATTATCTTCTTATTAGAAATGAAATTGAATGATGGTCGGAATTGATTGGAAGAGAAGAATTTACATTGTTTTTATAAATTCTGTATAAAAGTGCGCATCTTTTGAAATCTAATGCGCGATTTAATTGGATCGAAAATAAATGAATCGAACGACGTTTTGCAGCTTTGTGTTGAATTACTTAAAGGCCAGTGCAATGGCATTTGCATAACTCGGTAATTCAGGAAAGGCCGCCTCGAAACTAGGTTCCACGTATCTGGATGTATGTTATTAAAGTTTCATTTTGAAATAAGAATAATATTCGGACGGTTTTTAACGAGTTTCCTGCTCACAAAATAATTGCCGACGATCAGATCTGCTTTGCTTTCTAAAATACTAATATTTCAAGCAAAATAATTAGCGAAAAATAATAAGAAAATGGATTTTATCATCATACTAATCATACTAATAACATAGATTTTATTTGCAATTGCAATTATTATTGAAGTAAGTAATAGTTTGAACTAAAAAATTGAACATAAAAAGATGAAACTAATTAATGAAACTAATCAATTTACAAGTGGAACTAAACGTTTGTCAAATACGTATCAAAATTAGATTGCTCAAAATTAAATCAATTATCAAGGTGGAAAAGACAAGCAAATATCAATTAATTTTGATTTAACGCAGATTTCACACGTCTAAAACGATATTCGTTACGCATAATCGATTTTTGCAACGCTTGTTGCAACAATGTACTTAAAAAAAGCAACGATACAAAATTTTTAGGAAAAGGTTGCTTAAGTTGGACCGTTGCCTAAATTGAACCTATAGAATTTTGACAGGCTGCAATTGCTGAAGTAACGACAACACAATATGCATTTGAGTGCTGCTGGTTGTTTCACCTTTCGTTTTAGTAAACAAAATTCATGTTCAAGTTTATTGCAATTTCTTATAATTTTGTTACATATTTATTTGATAGTTAATCTGTAAATATAAGATCTGTAGCATTTACAAATTATTCTGTACTAATCAAAATCGTATTAAATTTAATCAGTCTGAAGTTATGTTCATTTTACAAATGATTTGAACAGTGTTCTAAGTCGTACATTCGTAAATCTTACTTTTGTAATCTATTGCTGTTTTCATTCTTATTGTTTCTTTAGGCTGCTAAAGACCATTAGTCAAAACGAATGTATAATAGTTGGAAAATCGAAGATTTGGACGAGGGATTAACCAAAGGCATTTTGCGTTTACCAACTAAAGAAAAGTATTTTTAGATTCAATGAATCCCTAAACCAATGTTACGCTGTCATTCTGAAGGTTTAAATATCAAAAGTCAAATTTGGAAGGAGTGAGGATCTTACTGAAAATATGAAGAAAGAATTGGTTACAAACGTTCTCAATTTAGAAACTTGCTTTTTGAGGAAACTTAACTAAGTAAACTTGCTTATCTATTGGGTAATAATTATAAATTGCCACATAGTTTCAATAGAAAAAAATTAATTGCAGGCAAAAAGTGGTACTGCAAATTCATGAAGTATAATCCTTGCTTATCCTGAATCAACATCAATGACCAGGGCTATGTGTATATTTTGTGTATTTATTGAATATGAGACAAGTATACATAGTGAAAAGTAAAAACTACACTATAATTGTTATTGCCTAATTAGGACTTAAGCATAGGATGGTTCTACTGGTCGTACCTTTACATATTGTTAAAGTACTTATTTCTCTTTTCTTAAGAAGATTTTATCAACACCAGTGGATATGAATTAAATAGTCTATTTCGATTAATTATTGCTAAGAGTACACGAATATGCTTTTTCGTAGATAGAAATGAATGTGCAAATATGTACGAAGCAGTACATTTAATGGTGATTGCGAGTAATGCATTTCCGTTGCAATTTTCATATGGTTTGAGTGTGCGTGTTTTGGTGTGCGTGTGCAAGTGTAGATAGAAAGAAAACAAGTGTATGTATGTGTGTGACGAGTGTACTTTTGTATCGAGTGTGCGTGTGTCAAATGAGGAGGTAACAGTATACGGGCTATTTCCTGCCCGCATTCGTGTGCCTCGGAATCCTGTTAGGAGCGGAAATCGCACCGTCTAAGCGCACGGCACCTTTTGGTTTTAGCAATTAAACAAAACTAATTAAAAGTATATGCGAACCCGTTAGGAGTGCTCTCCACTTGAACCGAAATGCGAGTGAAGGAAACGGTGCTCGGTGCCAATTTTCGCCACTTCCACCCTCCAAACTTAGGCATAGTCAACTTCGAGGCTTTGCATTTTAAGTGGCCTTTGGTGAATGATTGAATTTTAAATATTACTTTGGTGTGCCATTATCAAATAGTCCGCTTTTGCTTAGTCTCAATAGATTCTCCAACGAATAACTAAGTGTCAGTAAAATATCCAACTAATAACTAAGTCTCAGTAGAATCTCCAACGAATAACTAAGTCTCAATAGATTCTCCAACGAATAACTTAGTCTCAGTAGAATCTCCAACGAATAATTAAGTATCAGTAGAATCTCAAATGAATAACTAAGTCTCTGTAGAATCTTCGACAAATAACTAAGTCTTAGAAGAACCTTAAACGATTAACAAAGTCTTGGGAAGACTCACCTACTATTGAACAATAAAGTTATCTTAAAACCAATTGAATTTACTTAATTAAAACTACTAAGATTCCACAACGACAACACCAGACATTATTCCACGGTGTCCAGAATTCCATCCCTGGGACACAACATAGTATTGTCAACAAAATAGTAAATCCAAACGTTCCTCAAACCATACATTTATACTGTTAACCCCATTTCACCACTACTTTTACTGTTGTATACGGCGTATCTACTGGTATAATTGTATTGTATCGATTATCATTTAGAAGTTTTACAAGATGTTATTCAACTTCGTAATTGTAATGTCTTTATGTTTTTGCTCATATCTGGTAAAATATGCACGAAAAAATCAATTTTTACTAACAAAATGTGTTTTGTCTAACCTATATTATTATATATAAACAAATTATGTATAAAGTGACCTCTCAAAAACCTTCTCATTAAGATCTTATAGTCGTCACGTCTTTTCATATAAACAAATACGTAAGTTCCAAGGGATTGGAATACGAAGATTCCAAATCGATACACTTTTTCATATAAACATATGTAAGGAATTCGAACCTGGTGTATTGGAATCCATAGCCTTAGTCACTAAGTACTGAAAAATACCCTGAAAGAGACCACAAAATCATGTGTTCTATCTGGTACTCGAAGCTAGGAGCTCAGAATGTAGACAGGCGACTCTAACCATACGACTGAGTCGCCTGTAAGTAAAATATTGAATCTTGGACACCAACCTAGGACCCAAGAGTATAGAGTCAAACCATTCGGCTATGAATCTCTCCTTTTAAACATGAGTATAGTTATGACAATTATCATTCAAACTATCAAAATTGATAGTTATTATATCTATAAATCATAGAGAAAAACCGATGAACTGAATTTAGTTTACAATAATATAATCAACACAGTAATCATAAAAGTATATTGTTAAATATTATGGATCAAATTAGTGAAATGATTATACGATACAATAAAATGAAGCAATCCATTAAAATGTAAATTGTCTGCAATAAATGTGAATAAAGTGTGTCAATCGTAATCTGAAATCAGGTTGTTGAAAATCCGAATAGACGGACACGATTTGGAAATGATTTTTCGTTCAATTTGGTGCACACTCATTGTCAGCATCTAGATGACATGTGTGACATGAATGATCTGTTAGATTGATCGTTTTTCTCTTAATTTTAAGTCCTTCTGTCACGCCACTTGATATTGTACGAGAAAACGTGCTGGGAAAAGTAAACAAACTGTCACCCAGAGACCTTGATCAACATTGGATGAATAATGAAAACATCGATTATTAATATAATGTTAATGTTGTTCATAAATATGCTGAGTGCTAGGTGTACAGTTACATTGAAACAAGGCACGTGCAAAGTAATTGGGTTTCCGAAAAAGGCTTCGCCCAACGTTTGTTTTTTTTATAGATATTATAAAAATTGGAGCTAATATTTGTTGGATTCTAGATGATCATTTTTCGTTGCGTTTCTTTCCTTCTCATCGTACAAAGTATATATAAAAAAAACACACACACACACACACACATTAATGTGTGTCGAGTTTGTGTCGAGCGGGAATGCGGACCCGACTTGTGTCCTACTGCCTCCGGGTTTCACCTGTACAAGAATTTTGCCCCGCCCGAGTTCCTCCGACAGGTCAAATCTTCATCGTACCATTCTTGTCGCTCGTCTTTTTCTTTTTATTACCATCAAAGCACACTTTGCACACCGTGTGCGTGTCGGTGAAATCAATGCCGACACCCATTTGCATACGCTCACAACGTCTTGCCAGCAAATTCTTAATTCTGACATATTTCATTCATACATTCATATCAACAACAGCAGCAAAAATTCAAATGATTCCACCACACTTTCATTTGAAGTATCCAAACTTTGACGCTTATTTTATGACAATCGGTGAAAATAATCACAATGATATCAATTCACATTACTTAAAACCTAAATAATGCGTACAGCAAGCAAATTATTGTGTCCCAAGGATGGAATTCTGGACACAGTGGAATAATGTCTGGTATTGCCGTCTAGTTTGATTTAAGTAAATCCAATTGGTTTTATAATAACTTCAATAGTAGGTGAGTCTTCCCAAGACTATGTTGATCGTATAAGGTTCTTCTTACTTAATTCAAACTACTAAGACTCCACAACGACAACACCAGACATTATTCCACGGTGTCCAGAGTTCCAATCCTGGGACACAACAATAGCCCTTTGCAGCAATAGCATTGTCATGCTAAAAATGAGAATCTTTCTTAAAAAGACGATGTAATCAGACACAATTCATAATAAA
This sequence comes from Nicrophorus orbicollis, assembly GCA_018845635.1. NCBI lineage: Eukaryota > Metazoa > Arthropoda > Insecta > Coleoptera > Silphidae > Nicrophorus > Nicrophorus orbicollis. The sequence goes on along the minus strand of JAFMTC010001578.1, from coordinate 202,941 downwards.
ATCTAAAATACATTTATGTTACATTTCTGTAGTTTAGTTCAAATAGAATATAGTAAACTAGATATTTCTTTAAAATTAGTAACATTAGTTATCTAAATATAATACTAGCAGTGAACTAGGAAGTAATGATTTGAATTGTCTTACCGCTAGTGCTGTGTCCATCCATGCCGTGATACCTGTCGTTGACTTCCGGTGGTGATTCCGGCGAAGGAGCATGATCCGAGCCGATGCCGGAACTTCCTCCGCTGCTCTCCAAGCGTCGACCTTTCACATTTTGCCCGACGATGTTGCTGTTCAGGCATCGCCTGAGCTCGATGCCGGTCAGGTTGCCCTTCTGCCTGTGAACGGTATCGTAGTCCCTGGGCGGCAGCAATATGGGCACATCGTTCTTATTGAGCTTGGCCCTGAGTTCTGCAGCAACGGAATCGTACAGAGTTGCAACGCGGGACGTCGACTCGAACCTGAGACAAACAAACAAACAAACGAAAGACATGACTTCAAGTGTAATTGGTTTGGAAATCAATTGATTATCATTACCTTTCCTCGCTGCTTTCGCTTTCTCTGGTGCTGTTTCCTGTGTCGCTGCCCACCGAAGACTCGAACTTCTTGTTGCTTTGGCTGCCGCTCGACGACCTGCCGAGCCTACCCTCGATCTCCACGAACTTCTTCTGGTTCTCCGGTTTCTCAATCAGCGTCTGCAGCTGGTGCTTCAGGAGCGAGGCCGTCTCTAGGCTGTCGCAGCGGTAGGCGTGCACGTGCAGAGGGCACTTGGTGACTGGATTGAACAGCAGCAGGATGCACGCTATGATGTCGTCCTTCTGGTGTACGCACGTGATCGTGTTGTGCGGTATGAAGTGCTTTATCGTCTCATTCTTGGGCTTCTTGTTGCCCTGCGACACGATGTTCTGCACGATCTTCAGACCCTTGTGCGACACCTGCAGCGTCACTTTGAACGGCTCTATGTCCTTCTCGCGCTCCTCCAGGTTCTCTATTATGGGCAGGATGTATTCGCTTCCTCTGAGCCCTTTCGACTCCTTCGCGCCCAGGAACCACACGTAGTACGAGGACTTCTTGATCTCCTTCTTCAGCTTCAACGCCATCTTCGACAACTGCTCAGTCTGCCCCGCCTACCAATCAATTGCTTTTGGATCCGTTACCATTCTTTCACTTCCTGAAACAGAAATGAGCAGAAATGAGAATAATGATAATAGACGAAATTGAAGAATCGCTCGGTGGCTGCATCACAATTTTCCGGCTTCGCAAGCGAAAGAATGGTTGTTGCCCATTATAATGGTCGGGTATTGTCTTACAAGGCCGTTACACTTTTTTTTTCTTCTTCATTTTCTTCCCGAGAACGACGCCAACGATCCGGCCAATTGTTGCACACCGACACTCGTTCTTTATTTATTTATATACTAAGAACGAGAAGAAGAAAAAACACACACACATTCTTAATAAACTACAAGCATCTATTCTCATGCAACAACAATGCAAATAGTAACACACTTTGGGTCGTCGTTATGAGGTCAGATGAACTACTTCTCTTTGATTTCAAGTACTTCCCTCCTTTCGCATATTTTCTCCCTCTCTCTCTCTCTCTTTCCCATTATCCACAATTCACATTAAAATAAATAAATAAATTCCCATGAAGAAAGAAACCTCCAATGAAGATTACTCATTTACACGTATAATGTCCAAATTCTGTGCCCCAATTATCTTCATACAATTTACTTGATTCCACAAATTATTACAAAGCCAATAACTTTAATTAATCTTATTTTATTTAAACATCTTTATTGGGCCAAAAATCAAAGGTTTTTCAACCCTAACAATACAAATCTAAATCTAATTCGTCATACAATCGATGTTATTGTTATTATTTCAACAGCGTTGACAGAATCGAAGTCTCGTGTTCTCGAGAATCCCGAGGCCGTGGCCAGAAAATACCTTCACTTTATGAAAATAGGATATCCAGGATGCAACGTGAATTGGAAAAGTTCGATCGCCGTTGTCTCGACGAACGTGGTTTTCAAGGAAAGTTAATTTGAAAACGTGACGATCATGGAACGATAGATAGAGGCACGTTTACAGCATTCTACGATTTCAGGACAACGAAACTAGGAAAAAGAAATAGACCTATATTTCAAATTGAACGCATATCCAACTCCTTCTAAGACGATTCTTATGAATTTGCGATGTTTCATCTTAAACGTGAACTAGAAACTTTACGTTAATTACTTTAACTAGATGCAATTAGGGATTGGAAAGAGAAACTAATCAACGCAGCGATTTTATTTAGAAACCTTTCCAAACGATCGATATACTTCTAACCGCTGACAATCAATAATTGTTTGTTTCTTAATTGCAATTAAATTGTTAATGGTTTATTTAAATTCAAAGAAACCATTAAAAAGTAATTAGTTTTTTATTCTCAATTACAGATATTTCATTACGTGTAGTATTCCAACAATTATGTGAAAATTTCCATCGATTACAATCGGTTAATTAACGTAATTTGTTAATGCGTGCATTTCGGACGTGTAAATAGTCATTTTTCGACTCGAATTTATTTAATTAAGTAATATAAATCAATTAAGTCACTTAAATTTCACCGAGGCGCGTTGGAAAGTGAAATTTGAAAAGAAAGAAAGAAACGTACGTACAATTTAATAAAAATTACTTTCTGTGAAATTACGTCTTCTGAATACAATTTCTTAAAAAGCAAAATTTCTTGCCGCTTTGTGAAATGCTTACCAAGTACAGAATTTCTTTAAGAACCGGTTGAAGAATTCGGTTGCAATTTCACGTGCATGAGAACCAAATGTTTGTTTAACTCAACATCTACATTACAAGTAGTATTAATTGTAAGTGGAGAGAGAAAAAAAAATAGTTTGTCACAATTTTCAGAATCCATTATAAAAGTGTATCTAAAAACTTGCTTTTAATTGATTCAAGACCACATTTTTGACATTATAAAAGTCAAATTACGTTATTAGCTGATAAGAACATATAAGTTACGTAAATGATCATAGATTCTTCATATTTTGAGAAAACTTCAAGATTAAAGTGGAATATCTATATACAACCATACCTCGCTTTACGGCCTAGATACGTTCCACGAAACTTGGCCGTATAAGGAATCAATTATTGCGCTTGCGCAAGATTAGCAACATATATCGACATGGAAAATAAGTTGTATTTGCCGTTATAACGAAACATTTTAGGCCGTAAATCGAAAACGTGACTTAACGTGACGTGAAATTGTTTCAATTAAAACATTATTAATTATTATTTGTATTGTAAAAGTTACACAAACTAAAGATATTCATTCAATAGTAGTGATAATGATACAAAATGATAACTGTTTTAAAAAAACTATTGACCATTTTTTCACCCTAACAACTACTTGCACAAGTAGTCTTTATTTCTTCATAAAGTTCTTCATATAAGTAACTTGGGAAGTAACTTGAGGAACTGTATTAGATGATAATACTTTGATAGAATGTCTAATTAAAGAAAAAAGAGAGGTTTACAATCGATATTTTCGATTGTATTTATAATGAAGGGTGTACCTGAGGAGGCAGACCTTGGTGTCCACTCCCAGATAATAGTGGCTGAGCGAACACAGAAAAAAATTGGTTACAAGGTTCCCAGTCATCATCAAATCGAATGGAACCATGTACAAAAAATTGGTTCGAAAATTCGCACACGTACTTGGTCATTGTCAACGCATCTGGCATAACCATAAGAACCAAATGCATTTCGTAACACCGATGTCTTCTCCGAAACCACAGTTTGATTTGCAGTTCATTTCTTCTTCGGCATTGTTTTTTTTGTTGTTGTTGTTGTAGTTTTATTAATATCCAGGTGGGTTGGTTTGAGGTGAAATGCGAGTTATTTGACCTTCGTTCTGGATAATAAAACACGCTCTCTTTCTGTCGTCACCGTACGAAACGGGCAGAGAGACGGAGACGAAGATGGAGAACGGGAGACGCGAACGTGAGTGCTCTCAAGGTCCGTAATTATTACTAGCTTAAGCTAGTGGACACATAATGGAGATAGATCCACTAAGTTCAGGGAGTTTTTCTTTCTGTTTCTTGTTCTTCTCGTCATCATCGACTTTCGTAAAACAGATGCACACGTCTCTCGGTGGTTGCGCAACGATACGATTGTCTTTGCAGAATCTCTCTCTCTCTCCACGAAGAGATTCGTAACTCCTGCACGTCGTGAGAAGCGCTCGGCTCTAATCCCTGAAAGAGTTAGCTAACAATGGGAGGTCGAACAGTAACATATTTCCATTTGGGATTTGGAACGGCATGCGAATTGATCCAAGTGCAAAAACCATATGGGAGCCCTCCTAATTTGTCCGGTAATTTTGCTTACACAAGCAAGATGTAACGGTTTCCAGCTGATGCTCGAGTGTCCATCGAACGGTTACATACATTCACTCACAATTGAACAAATAGAAATCTTCAATTGTTGACACTTGTACAATGCAAAACACGGATGCCTTTGCATGCCTTTAATTATGCTCTTTCGCCGACGATTACAATTCATAATTTTTATTTTGCGTGTAGAAAGAAAGCCACTCAATTGAGAAGTTCACTCGGGGGATTACAGTGAAGGTAATCCCCGAGAGAATGAAAGTTGTCGCAATTCGCGATAAGCTTAACAAGACGGATTGAATTGCATTTCAATATCAGTAAAATAATGAAAAGCAACATGCAATTCATGTTAATATTGAACGAAAGTTACTGTTACGAAAGTTGGACAAAAACACCCGTTGATTAATAGTCCTTTCCAACAATATAATTAGGTATTATATTTCTTCATTTTCATGTTATTAAGTTTTTTTTCTCATTAATTAAAAACAACATGCAATTTCTGCTGTTTAAATCAGGTAGTAAGCAAAATTTTATTCGGTTGTTGAAGATCAACATTTGATTGTTGATCTTCAACATTTAGATGTCAATAATTTATTTTACAATAATTTATTTTACTGTTACGAAAGTTGGACAAAAACACCCATTGATCAATAGTCCTTTCCAACAATATAATTAGGTATCATATTTCTTCATTTTCATTTTATTAAGTTTTTTTTTGTCATTAAGTAAAAACAACATGCAATTTCTGCTGTTTAAATCAAGTAGTAAGCAAAATTTCATTCAGTTGTTGAAGATCAACATTTGATTGTTGATCAACATTTCATTGTTGATCAACATTTGATTGTTGATCTTCAACATTTAGATGTCCTTATCAGCCTTCATTATCTTATTTTGCTGACCGGAAAATGTCGGAAAAATCGGTGGGATTCGAACCAGCACCATTTCGCACCAGATTTTTAAGATGACAATTATCAATTTCTTATTTTCACCGACTGGTGAAACCAACATCATTGAATGTACGTTAATTCACTCAATCATGTACGTAACACCGAATGTACGTAAAACTGTACGTTAACATCCACTTTGAGCTTAATGACCTTAAAGTAGCAACTGCAGATACAATTCAAGATTGATTACGTAACGAAGTAGGGGAAATAATCCTTTGGTCTCTCTTATTAATGATGCAATGTGAGAACGAAAAAACGTAAACAAATTCGATGGTGAGGAGGCTTTTTTGTTGTTAGTTAGCACTAATCCTTTTACACGTAATATTTAATTAGAGAGGTAAAAAAACAATGGACTCGTAAACGTAAATTATTAGATGCTGTGTGACTGGATACGGAATTCAATTGCAAAATGTTCACGCGTATCTCGGGGTTTCATTGTTGACTATTTTTTTTGTGCTCTTTCCATTTTCAAACCTCGGGTATCCTTCTCCACTTATAAAGTAATCCTACTTTTACGTGCATTCCATTAACAAATCGATATTTGCATCATCCCACGCACTCCGTACAAAAATAATTGACAAATGTCATTGCGAAATGCATGTTTTTTTCTTCTTAAATTTACTATTGCAAAAGTTTGGAAACATTTCGAAATGCATGAGGTAAATATAACAAATTTCTGTATAAAATCAATTCACAATTTCTAAAATTTACAGTGGTCAAGTGCATTATTGTCTAGTTTGTAGGTCAGTTGCGTATACATTTGAACTATTTACGAGAGATAATATGGAATCGAATTCCATCGAATTACAACTTTTTACTTTCCAATTCATATTTCTTTTCATTGCTGGTGTGGAATAGACCACGATCTTCAGTGACACGACTTATAATGGTAATTTGCGAAAATTACAAACAATTACAGAGGCAACTAACTTTCACATTCTTTTTATTTCCTACGCTTCTGGAAAAATATGTTACACTGTAACGAATCACTCGATGTAATTGATGTTAGTTACCCACTTAAATAACAATCAATTATCATCTCCAATAGTCGTACAATTGAAGAGATACTTTTCAAATAATTTCATACGATTGAAGCTGGAGTAAGTGAATCGAAAAGCAAAACTATTTTCATCTTTCGATTACTCAATTCAAAATTGTTTCGTTAAACATTCACGGCTTTAAGACTTCCTCAAACGTGAGAAGTGGTGATGTATTCAAAAGCTGCGGTTGTGACAGATGGATTTTACTCGATTTGGCGACGAACGGCAAAGAGGAATGAAGTTGACCTTATAATTCCGAGACCTTGCTTTTCCTTTATTTACATATGATGCGAACGATTCATGCAGGTTACAAATGGATTAAGACATTTATTTGATCTTTAAACATTTAGAATTTAACTCCCGTTTTCGTGGCAAACCAAAAGTATGAAATATTTGAAAACTAATTGCCTTAACCTCATATACTGGTGTTTTGACAACAATTTGTCGTGTCCCAAGGATGGAATTCTTTGGACAATGTGGATTATCTCGTAGTTACGTCGTTGTGGAGTCTTTGAGGGGTTTATGAATATTAAATGTGAATATTCCAAGTAGTTTTATTGTACAGTTGAGTGCTTTTATGGAGAAGTCAACTATATAAGTGTTGATCTTCTATTAAGTGTTGATTCTTCTCTTGAGTTACTCGTTGCTCCCCTAGCTAAGACTGTTCAAAGACTATCAAAGACTAACTTCATATTACATTAACATCTTATTTTATACCAACTAATAGCAGTGGGAGTAGGGGATGGGTGGAAAGTCGCCCACTGATGTGTACATTTCTTATCCTAATATTGGGTAGTGGTCAAAATAGTCACAACAGGAGACCAAAAGGTCTGTAGTCTTATTTCTACATGAATGGTCTTTCTAGTGATTAGGGTATGGAATCTTCCTAAACGGAAATGTACATCATTAAGTCGAACAAACTTACAATAACCAATACAATAATAAGGAATGATATAAACGATAACGGTTATATATAACAAATTTCTTATAGTATTCATATAGTATACAAATTCAAATAGTATTTTTCAATCGAAACGATTATTTAATTTCTATTTTATACAACATATTGCAGTTTAATCGATTCACAACGGACATTAAACAATTACACGTGACATTGACTTTTGATGCAAATGCATTTCCATTACGATTTTTCAAGAAAGAAAGCCTTGATATTTCATTAAAGTGTATATAATAAACTCACTTTATAATTTTCAATTTTATTTATCTTACTGTTAATTAACTCACTACATTCTTTCAATTAATTAGAATGTGACAAAGTTCTAATAACTTATACATCTCTATTGAGGAAGTTATATTAAATATGTTTGTTAATCAAATTTATAATTTACTTCCGTTTGTAATAAGTACAAAGAGTTTGATTGGACAAGTTTTTGTGGGAGAATGCAGGATAGAAGTGTTGCCTTTTTTGTGAAAATGAAAATAACATTCATCTAGGAGAAATCTCAGAGTGAGAGGTTTTATGCTAATCATCACATTTATCTAAGATTAATTAATATATAAAGCAAATGTTTTGAAATAGTTTATTATTTCTAGATTTGTTTCATTCAAAAAATGTAAACTTATTATAATAGTTATGAAGAAAAATAATGAAATAAAAGCTAATTGCAGGGCTAAATATCATTACTATTTCTAGGTAGAAAGAGCTATAGTCAATAGCCCTTTGCAGCAATGGAATTTTATTTTTCTTCATTTTATTGTATTGAGTAGTTGTTGTTGCAATAAATATTCTTTGGCAAAATAACAAATCATTAAAAAGTAATCTACATTATGTAATTGATGTTTTGTATGAATTTGTCTTCTATTTTACACAATTGATTCTTAGAATTCATTTAGTTCACTTTTACAAGGAATTTGGGATATTAAAGGATCCAAGGGATTTCTTAGTCTTTTGTCATGAAATGAGGAGCCACCTGTCCTTTTCGTGTCCGAATAACTTTAACATTTTTGTACATTTTGATTTATTTCCTAAGTTGGCTGAGTTTATTCCTCGAGAAACTTTAGCGCTACGTTCGACGTCAGGATCGTTTTCAAGGAGGATGTTTATTCCTTGTTCAAAATAGGAAAAAGCTTTCGACAAATGTTTTGATGTTTGCTGTTTAGATACAACAGGCTCTGTCTCTTCATCAAATGCCTGTTCTGCTTGCAACTTAATGAGTTCCTCATATGAAAGGGGTTCCCTATCAGCTTCAAGTAGATCAAGCACATCACGTTTGTTCAACCCTTCAAAGCTGTGGTAGATCCAAAATGTTTTGCCTAATTTCAGGAAGGAAATTAACTTCTGCATCAGTACTTTTATACATTCTGGCTATATTTTTTTCCAAACATGGTTCATTTTTGTTAGTTTTAATTCCTTGGCAACATGTAGATATATCGACTTCGAAAAAAGTTATAGCAAAACATTTTAGACCGTAAATCGAAAACGTGCCTTAATTGAAGAGGGCCGTATAAAGAGCAGCCGTATAGCGAGGTATGGGTATATTAGCTAAAATCGAGTCAACAACGAAAACAATCTTTGTAGGTTGCTGTAGATTCAGTCCATCCAACATGAAATCTGGAAGACGTAATTAATACAAACTTCTCTCTCGTCTTTTTGTGTGTGTGTTTTTTTTTTTGGGTTCACGATTAATAATGTCAAGTTCAAATGTTCAGCATCTTAGTAGGCCATCCGAAACAATAAAGAACGAATGCAAACAAACGGCGTGTGTGGATTGAGGATCTCCATGGAATTCGAGCAACAACTGTTTTCGGTTTTCTTCGCGCTTTTCCAATAAAATAATGTATTTACATACTTAATATTTAGATTAACGGACTGTTGGATTAAATACGTATGTGTATGTTAATTGGACTTGGCGAGAGAGAGAAGTTCACGAGAAACTTTGCCTCGATCGCGATTGACCCGGATTTTTCAACATCTCGCTCGACGGCGGCAAAACGGGGAGAAAATGTTTCGATTGCCACACACACACACATTCAGAGAGAGACACTTACATACATATATATACACACACACATACACGTACATGCATGCTACAAACACGTTTAAGAAAGCGCACATTAGACTCCGAAACTATAATTAAGTAGCCTTCGGAATGTCAAAGTCAAAAAAGAATTGAAAACTCATGCACATTCGTAATTAGTCTGCTGCTTCGAGCCAACTTTAATAAGTGTCCATTAAAATAACAACTATTTTTTTCAAATTTAGTTATTACGTAGATTTGCCGTTCATCTATAGGACTGTAAAAGCATTGAACGAATCAAATGCAGTATTAACTCGGTATACGTCTGCTTTAGAATGACAATGTGGTGTTCATGTCCGAAAAACACATGATTGGTTGAAGGAAGTAGGAAGGAAGAAAGAGGGTTAAGTTTTACGACCCTCAGAAAGCTTAAAAGAGATGAACCTGGACTTAATCACTCATGCCAGAAAAGCTAAAGCTCATATACGGCAGCAACACCAACATCATGTACCTATTTTGATATCTTAACTAAATAAATAAAGTCTAAAATTGAATTGAAACTTAATCACTCTCTCTTGTCTCTCGTCCGCCGATCAGTAAGGTACTTTCTGCCCTATTGTCTTATATCTGTTTCTGTACCTTTGTTCGACAATCTGTTATTTCCTGTACAAATATACGTTCTTGTATTTCGTGTACCTAATTCACACCCTTCTTCGTCATCACCTGATTCTCCAAAACACTTTATATAAATAAATCAATTCCATGCAAGATCAATAGCGCTTTGTAACAGTTGTTTTTTTCATATTTGTTTCATTATTGTTATACAAATATCGTTTGTTTTTTGCCCATAAGCCTCCTCTATTCGAAAACCAAATTTGTTCCAATCCACGATAGGTACCTCTCCATTTCCCTTAAATTCCCAAAAGATTCCAATGTAAAGGGTCAATTCTCCAAATTTCGTATCACTTGAAATCCAATAACATTCTTTATATTTAAGTAACCATACCTCTTTCCTTATAATATTCATGGGCGGAAAGAATTGATTCCTTGTACGGCTTTTCGCTTTACGGCCAAGTTTCGTGGAACGTATCTAGGCCGTAAAGCGAGGTATGGGTGCATTCTGTATGAAGCTTTCCTTAGAAGACAAATCGTTTTCATTTACACTCACAAACCACCAATTAATTAGCATTCATTAATCGACTAGTCACCTTTAATTAAAGCGTACGATTACCTAAATCTAATCTAGCGTAGTAGTACGAAGATGCATAATTCATCGCGATAAATAAACCGCGAAGGTCGTGTGAATACAACGGAGTTAATTGTTTAAAAATCTAATTATATTAACAACTACAACAACAAAAAACATACGAATAACGGTTGTTCTGCATATGCGCACATATTGGAAAGTGTTACAGAGATAGATACACGATCGAATCCATTAATTCCATACAAAATTCCACAATTTATATGAGACAGTTACTTCCTGGCAATTGGCTCACCACAAATTTGCCAATTCTTGAAATCAGTTCAATTGCATATTTCGCATTATAAAAACATTGCAAAAATAATAATTGTAACATTCATTGCAAAAACTACAGAAACAATATAAACTCAATACAATAAAGAAATACAAACAAAATATAATGCTAAAGGACTATTATAGATCTTTCTCCCCCATTGCAAAAGCATATTCAATAAATCGCAGTTTTATAATAAAATAATCATATATTTTTGATGAATTTTGATGTTTTCAAAAAAGGCAAATAATCTTTTAAGAAAAATAAACCTTTATAAACAAATTACAATTGTCTGTTGTTGTCTTTTTATGTCTATTTGGTTGATACATACATTGTATCATTTCTTTAGAAAGTTTATGAATAATTCAAATTTTACAAGCTGCTTTTAAATTTTAGCATTAACCATCCTATAAATACATACCAAAGCAGTTAAATTATTAAAATTGACTGTTAACGTTTCACATCAATCAAAAAACCCCGAAAACAATTATCATTTTCACCCAGTTTAATATCCACATTAACTTTACATTATTTGTTAATAAAAATGTTAAAAAAAAACAGTTAAAGATCGACATAAATTTTAGTAGAAATCAATAATATCAACTGTAATAAAAATGCAAAATGTATTACTTAATTAGTTTCTATAAATATTTAACCTTGGATAAGATATAACAAAATTTCGATGATTGTCATGTTTCTACGAGTACTTTCATTGAACGAAGGTCAAAGTGGTATTTCATTGTACAGAAAGGTAGGGCAAAAATGATTGCTCTTTCGTCCAAAAATACGTTATCTAAATACATGATCATGCTCTATACGTGATTTATAAAATATCAAAGCATGTGTTTGAATTGAGGCTGTTTCTTAGCACCTTCAAGTTTTGAAAATTGCTCTAAATGGAATTATATTTAACGTTGTTAAGAATTCATGCTTGTATAATACTTACATTCATTGCAACAACTACAAAAAAACTATAAACGAAATTCAATAGTAATAAAGAAATAGACAGAAAATGAGAATGTTGTTGCAAAGTATTCTTTCTGGATACGTTTTTGGAAAACTATCAAAGAAATTTCAGTTTACAAAAACTAATGGTATTCCAAGCAAATACTAATTACACTTTTAGTTAATAGTTAATAATTAATCGAAACAAGAGATGAAGCAAATTTGTTGCTTTTCTTTTTGCAAATTTAATGATATAACACACATTTCGTTATTATAATAACAATAATGAGTAATTATGAGCTATTGAGTAATGGCAGCACACGCACGCACGCAGAACAATAGTCGAGTTAGGAAATTGAAATTTGCCTGGAATATTTTTTTGCAAAGGAATTTCGTTAACCTTCGCATAGCAATAACTTATGCAATTATACATTTCAGAAGACTCCTAGTCTCTCAATTACCATTGAATTTGTATATATATATATACAGTGGTACCTCGACATACGAGTTTAATTCGTTCCGTAACCTTGCTCGTATCTCAAAGCAATGTTTTGTAAAACTCGAACCCAACTTATCAAAAATGCTTCCAAAACGAGCGAAACAAGCACACAGATTGAGGTCTAGTTTGAGGTGGGTGAAACTGTTGGTGTCTTGTAGTGTGCGATTCCTCGTATCTCAAATCTTGCTCTCATCTTAAAGCAAAATATCGCTCGCTCGTATCTCAAAACACTCGTATATTTGGGCACTCGTATATCGAGGTACCACTGTATATCAAACGATTATATTGTCACAGAAATAGTACAAATGAAACAATCAACGGTATTGAGATGATGATCTTCGTTCAATGTCAAATACGTTTTGTTACGAAACTTCGGATCAAGCAAACCGTGCCAAATGAAATGTCAGAAACAAACGTCAAAGTCTCCAATAACCTTACCTCTCGTTTCTGGAATTTGAAGCAGCATGACGGAATCGCAGCTATTTACCACGAAAATCAATTCTCGTAACATCACAAAACGCACCCCCGACAATCGGAATTTCGCGCAAGGCGGCGTCTTTCATCCTTTCTCTTTCTCCCATTTCAGTATGGTAACGCGCATCATTGCATAAAGCAACTCTCTCGATGCGCCTTTGCAAAGCACAAAACATCGGGTAAATGTCATGGTTACGAGGCAAGGAAAAAAAAAGAACGGTAATAATAATGATGATGATAAAATTAAAGGCGGAATGCAATAAATTTCGAAGGATGATCGAAGGAGGCGACTCCGAATCAAACTTTTTTTTCTTCTCTTTTTCTTCCATTCATTGTGGTGTAATTACGAACAGGAACCTTTCATCTCTTCTTCGTCCTCCTCCTCCTCCCCCGGATGATGCAACTGACATCTCTTAAATGTTAGCAAATAAACGATGATCTCAACGTAAATCAACGTTCCGTTCACATTGGGATACAAATGTACATATTATTATAGATCACAAATGAAATGATTATTATTATTATCAACTTTCTTGCTTCGTAATATCTAAAAAAAGAAATTGTTTCATTTCAAAGTTATCGAAGAAATTTGCATTCGTAATATTCAGATTTACTATACAATTCATTGCCATCTGTCGCTAATTCTTGAATGGTCAATCAGCCTTCATTGGCATTAGAAAGTATATAATCCAATAAGTAACGAATGTTTCTCTATTCTCATATAAACATTAGTTATCTAAACACGATTTTTTTTACATAATTGCCAATTTTTATACGTAATTAATCTGTAAAAACTTTCATCTTCTCCATTATAAGAAAAAAAAACAATAATAATCGCATCAAAAATATCATAATTGGATTACAATTATTACTTCAAATTCTGTCTCAAATCATGGTTTACATTTCTATAAACACGTTCTCATTTATCCACAATCTATTCAAACTTTAATAAGAGTAAAATTATATCTGAATCAGAAGACACAAAAAAAAGTTTACAATATTATTCTTAAGTTTTCGTTGAAATATAAATTGTTGAGCAGAAAGACCTATAATCTTTGCAGCAAAAGAATTTGATTTTTCTTTTGTATTTGTTAATTTTTCATTCATTTTTTGTAACAAAGTTGATCGTTGATTGTAACAAAGTTGATCCACGAAATCCACCAAAAAAAAATCCACTTTCTTTTTGTCATAATTGAATTTGTCTTACGTAAAATGTCTTTGAACTGCTTCATCAAAAGAACGTTAAGATTTACGAAACTACCCGGAATCCATATGAATAAATTCCTCTACAATTTTTCCAGTTCTCTCTCAGATTATGGAATTTCCTTTAGGTGCGTTCGTCAATTATAATTTTAAATGAATTACGTAATACCAAATGTTTACCTATAACTTTCTTCCTGTATTTGTTTGTTTATAGCAGATCACTTATACCGTATTACATAAAGTATTTAGACGGTAATACTAATACTTAATGCACACTTTGTCACCAATATTTATTGTACTTTATATAATAGGCTGTTGACCGAAAGGGGGTTTACCTCTTGTTTTCTCATATTTTTTTAAAATTATTTGAAAACAAAACGATTCTAATTCACAAATTATAGAAAAGTTTTTCATTTATTACTATATTCTGGTTTATATACGGGTTTTAAAAGTTTGTTTTGTCTAATTAAAATGAATACGCATGTTTCCATATGATATTAATCAATTTCTATAACAAAAGTATTTTCATTTAGTACTTCCCATGATTCGTACTGGTTTAGCTTCATATACTTTCTGTATTATATAATTAATTTAAAATGTAAATGTCGAAATGATATAGAAAGAAAGTGAATTTATAGATTCATTTTGAGGTGTATCATCGAACTTTCAAAGACATGAAGAAGCGATGAAGCAACTTAGAATTTTGACATTATACGTGAGAATGTTTGAGTTCGAGCGCATTGCATTATTGCGGAGGTATGAGGGTCCGTGTAAAGAGATCGTCGTTTTCTCTTGTGCACGATGCCCGGAATCTTCCTGATTTTGATTTGTATACCATGGTGAAGCGTGAATATCGTAATTTCCATCCTTTTTGAAAGATGAATAACTTGTCGGACGGCGGTCGTGGAGAAGAGAAAATGGGCGATCCGGTGGCCAAGAGAAAGACACGGAGGCATTAAAATACCAGTTGGCCGTAACGTTGTTAGTTGATGAAGGGGAAAAAGTGTGTACTCACTCCTCACTCAATCCAACTTGTTCTCTTGTTGCTGCTGCTGTTGCTGTTGCTGTTACTTTAGCTCGTTATAAACGCTCACTCACAACACGAGATTGATAAAGAAAAATTAAATAAACACACCCAGATCCTGAAGGCACTGAAAAGCTGACAGAGCTTTAACAAATATGAATGTATCTGTGCGTAGAAATAACGATAACAGAGTGGTAGAAGAATACCGGTAGGGTACAAGTTCCTTCCTCTGTCCAAATGTGGATGGGATTTAATATGTAAAGCGCGAGTGTATTCGAGTTCGTTGATGAGGTACCGTTCCGTGTTGTCGCACCAGCAGCGGATTTGTACGTTCTACCTCGAGGTAAACACTCGCAAAGCAACAGGTAGAGAGTCTAGTGCACACTCACACCAGCACACCTAAATGTTGTATGGCAGGTGAGTAGGAGAAACCTGGGGCCGAGTTCTTTGGCTGCAGGAAAGAGCGAATATTATTACAGCGACTTACTACCACTACTACCTACCTACCTACCTACCTACCTACTACTACTCAAGCACAGCAGAAACAATCCCAACGCGATACAACATCGTACGCTTCGAAAATATGAGAAGACCGGAGAGTCATGCAATCAAACCATTTGGAAATAAGGAAATCGGCGGCGGTCCGGTCTTCGTCCACATCGAAGAAATCGTGTATGAAATGTGCACCATGGTAAAATAAACTGCGCTCGTTTCTTGCAACATCTCTTAGGAACATTTCACCTTCTGTTTTGTCAACTACGAAAATTTCCAATATGCATTATATCCACAGATTGATGAGATTTAAATGGAAATTAAGAATTACACCATAATTATAATACATGATTTTATTAACTTATTCATTTGGATTACCGTTATTTTCGTGTCCATGTCGTAGATATATGTTTTTTTTCAGTTATTGGAATGTTTCTCGCAATTCCATAATATGTACATTGTATGAGAATGAAAGCGAGCTCGCAATTATTTATATTTTTTCTGCTGTTAATTTTTCATTTCTTTAACTTTGACACCGAATTACAGACAAACGACTCTACACACTGTAATAAATGAATATGCGTTACATTCCTCAATCACGCAAGTTTCAGAAACATCTTTCAGATCTATTCTATCTATTATAGTTTTCGAGAAAATCGCTAAAATGTGAAGACGCTGCTTTTCAGCAGTTAATATTTCATTTCTTCAACTTTGCCAGCGAATTACGGACAAACGGTTCTAGACACAGCAATAAATTAATATGCCTTACATTTCTTAACTATACAAGTATCAGAAACATCTTTCGGAACCATTCTATCTATTATAGTTTTCGAGAAAATCGCTAAAATGTGTAGACATTGCTTTTCGGCAGTTAATTTTTCATTTCTTCAAATTTGACAGCGAATTACTGACAAACGGCTCTAGATACAACAATAAATGAATATGCGTTACATTCCTCAACTATCCAAGTTTCAAAAACATCTTTCTGATCCATTCTATCTATTGTAGTTTTCGAGAAAATCGCTAAAATGTGACGACGCTGCTTTTTCGGTAGTTAATTTTTCATTTCTTCAACTTTGACAGCGAATTACAGACAAACGGCTCTAGACACATCAATAAATGAATATACGTTACATTCCCCAACTATCCAAGTTTCCGAAAAATGTTTCGGATCCATTGTATCTATTATAGTTTTCGAGAAAATCGCTAAAATGCGAAGACGCTGCAATTTTCCTGTGTTAATTTTTCATTTCTTCAACTTTGATAGCGAATTGTGGCCAAACGGCTCAAGACACAGTAATAAATGAATATGCGTTACATTCCCCAACTATCCTAGTTTCAGAAACGTCTTTCGGATCGTATCTATCTATTATAGTTTTCGAGAAAATCGCTAAAATGTGAATACACTGCTCTTTTTTGCACGTTAATTTTTCATTTCTTCAATTTTGACAGCGAATTGTGACCAAACGGCTCAAGACACAGCAACAAATGAATATGGGTTACATTCCCCAACTATCCTAGTTTCAGAAACATCTTTCGGATCGTTTCTATCTGTTATAGTTTTCGAGAAAATCGCTAAAATAGAAGACGGTGCTTTTACGCGCGTTATTTTTCATTTCTTCAACTTTGACAGCGAATTATAGCCAAACGGCTCTAGCCACAGCAATAAATGAAT
>JAFMTC010001578.1:110760-183299 GCA_018845635.1 Nicrophorus orbicollis | reverse complement strand
GCGTTACATTCCCCAACTATCCTGGTTTCATAAACGTCTTTTGGATCGTTTCTATCTATTATAGTTTTCGAGAAAATCGCAAATATGTGAAGACACTGATGTTTCGCTCGTTAATTTTTCATTTCTTCAACTTTGACAGCGAATTACAGACAAACGGCTCTAGACACAACAATATATGAATATGCGTTACATTCCTCAACTATCCAAGTTTCAGAAACATCTTTCGGATCCATTCTATCTATTATAGTTTTCGAGAAAATCGCTAAAATGTGAAGACGCTGCTATTTTCGTGTGTAAATTTTTAATTTCTTCAACTTTGACAGCGAATTACAGCCAAACGGCTGAAGCCACATCAATAAATAAATATGCGTTACATTCCCCAACTATCCAAGTTTCAGAATCATGTTTCGGATCATTTCTATCTATTGTAGTTTTCGAGAAAAATACTAATAGAAATGAAAATAACAATGAGATATAGTGTTATTTCTTCAAATTTGTGTAAATGGAAAGTACTCGTGGGTAAAAGATTATTTAAAAGTTTATTGGTTTAGTACAACCAAATATACACCTACACCTTAGAAAATCCACATGTTAACTTTAATTTAAATATAAAATTATCCCAAAAAAATACTCGTTAATCGAGATTCCTCCTTAAAACCTTCAAATTAATTATAATAATTATATTATCTGCTGCCTTTCTAAAAACGTTGGAAAAGATACAAATTTAAATAACAGCTGGTGCCTCACGTAATCACACTGTTAAACTAAAATTCGATGACCACGCCATCTCAAATGATCTCGGACATCAAACAGATTTTCATGAATGTTTTCGTGTCGCTATTGGTCCTTTTCAAGATACAAATATTTGTAGTTTTTATATATATCATGCATGGCACCAAATCGCATGTATAAGTAGCAAATGTAGGAGAAATTTATTATTACTTTTAATATAATATACAAAATGGATAGTAACAAATCGTGTTGTAAATATTGTGGTGATAGTGTAGAAGATTTAACAGCAGAAGGTCTGAAATGTATCGAATGCAGTGAATATGTTCATGTTAATTGTCTGAAAAGAGGATCAGTACCCGGTGGATTCTTCGGTGATATATTTTACACATTTGTATGCATAAACTGCACAAACACAGATCAAGAAACGTTTGTTCGGGATCGAATGCCATGGTAAATTCACAATTTGTACAATTGGTCTCGTATTAGATTTATTTGTTATCATCTCAGGTTCCAAGCAATCGTGTTGGTTCTGCATCACATTAATAAGAAAAACCCAGGACTTGCTCGTAAAGGATATTTTCATTGGAAAATGCACTTGGCTACACTTATTGATAAACATTGGGACATAATATTTCCCAAAGATTTGTATGTATCTTAAAAGTATTCATTTATTTATGTTCATTTAACTACATTTTTGTAGCAAGAGGAAAAAGAAATGGATCGGCACTGTCTCAGGAACACTATCACACTACAGTCCTCACTTTTTCCACTCTGGAACTGCAATTTTCGGTGAACAAGGCTGGTGGACATTAACATTTCCAAAATTAACTCCAAGCACAATCATGAAAATAAGTATGTTAAAAGAATGAGGAAACCTCTACTATGATTAAATATTGTCAAATGTTTCAGATAGTGAATTTTTGTTAAGAAAACAAAAAAGTAAAGGTTCAGCATCCTCAACATCTGATTTTAATATAGTTAGTGAAATAATACAATCAAAAATATCGGTCACAGAATTTCAACAATCAGTTTTCGATAACATATCATTGGATCAAAATGAGGTAATTGTGATTGATGAAACCCCAATAAATGTAACTTCATATTCTGACGGTTCAGAAGCTACGGCACCAGTAAGTAGTATATTACTTTATTAGATTGTCTTTTCTAATGAATGTATTTCAGAACAGTGCTGGTAGTAACAAAAATAAAAAAATATTACTTCCAACTGTGGACTCTTACAATGAATGTTCCAAGAAATTCATGAAAACTAATGCTGGCACAAGGAAACCTCAAACTGATATACCAATTTTTGAAGTAAAACCAACGTTGAAGGAGATTGAAGAAGAAAGCACTAGAAAGGTAGAAAAAATATCCATAACGTTTATGGATCCTATGTGCCATTACAATACTTCACTGAAAAGTAACTGGAAATTCTTCGATTCAGTACAGATATTATATTTTTTAATTTTAGAAATATGTCTTACTGAAGGGCTGCAGATTCGTCATAAGCTAATGGGAAATATAAGGGAAGACACGATATTATCGCCCTATTCTAGTCTGTACTTAAAACCATACATTCGAAGGGATGTAACGACAACTCCAACTTGGCTAAACCTGATGGCAGAAATATTAATTAAGAGCAATAAATGCGACCCCAATTATGCATTGCCTACACGTTCTTCTGTAGATTACGTGTATGTTCAGCCCTCTCACATTCCAGCTATAAACAGTCTCTGTAATCAATTCTTCTGGCCAGGAATAGATTGTAAGTTGATTGAAAACTGAAACTAAACACTTTAATTATATTCTTGTTTTGCAGTGACTGATTGCCTACAGTATCCAGATTTTAGCTGCGTTGTGCTCTATAGAAAACTTATAGTTGGATTTGCATTTATAGTTCCTGATGTTAAAATACATGAAAATTATATATCTTTTATATTTGTTAGACCTCAATGGAGGAATTGTGGTATCGGTCGGTTTATGATCTATCATCTTATACAGGTAACAATTGATGCACTATAGGAGAATATGTTATTTATATTGATGAGTTTCAGACGAGTATGGGAAAGGATATAACTCTGCACGTGTCCATCAATAATCCCGCTTTGTTTCTGTATCAGAAATTTGGATTTAAAGTTGAGCATGTCGTCCAAAATTTCTACGAAAAATATTACCAAAAAACTTCGAAAGAATCAAAACACGCATTTTTCTGCCGCTTGGAACGATAAATGTTTATGAAATGCATATCAAAAATGAAAAAGGTTTATTTTCTTTTCTCCCTCCATCTGATTCCTTGTTGCAGGTACAGATTTTGTTATATAACGTAAGGTTTTGAAAGTATTCAGTTTTAAAGGTATCAAACTGGCTGGTGAATACAAAGGTTTAGTGGATTTTGATGTTGTTTTGGAAAGGTTGGCCATTCTCGTTGGTAATTCTAATTTTTCTAAAAATGTCATTTGTCAAAAGCAATTAAATATAATAAAGTTTTTTTTATACATGGAAACAAATTGTAAATAATTTTATCTAAATATTTAAGCAATCCGTTCGTGGGATTCATTCAACTTCATAAGTAATTAAATTCCTGCCAAACATTTTCTTTTTGTCATAACCTCACTTGACCTGTCAAGTGAAACTAATTATCAAACCAATTACAACATAAACATAGGAATTAATAAAATATTGTTGTAAATACGAATGCTGTGATTATAAACAAAAGTAACTTGTGATGTGTTCAGTTTTGAAATTGTCCAATAATCATTTGTAGTGTTATGATGTGAAAGTAAACAAACATTGGTGATAACTCAAATGAAGAACCTACAAGTCAGTAACAATATGATCAGAGGAAATCAAGGGTATGCAGAAGAAGTTCTTATTTAACTTGTTACTAATTTTAACGTGTTTTTGTAGACTAAATGGATATACCAAAGTTTCAAGCAACAATAAAGGTTTTGAAGGTTTCCTGAGCAGAAACATTTCTGAACACAATGTATTAACAGAGAATGCAAACTCTAATGAAGCAGGTAACAATGATTTTCATGACTCCACCAAGTTGTTTTCCATTAAAGATGTATCGAATGATGAAGAATTTGTATCTAAAATAAGAATGCACAGTATTATAGGTAAATATTTTTCGTACACAGTTTATTTTCATCAGGCGCGTGTTCTAATAATTCGATTTTAAGGTATAGGTAATGAAGAGAGTATGCATAAAAGTAAAATTACGCAAAGTTCAAAGGTTCGAGCAAAGAAATGTAATTTTAGATCTACACATCATGAAATTCTGCAACGGATAGACCAAACACACGAAGAAGAATTCAATAATTATCAGAAATATTGGTTTAGTGCCGGGCTAGAGGTTTGTTATTTTTACACTTCGATATTATGAGAAAGTAGTTAAATTTTAAAAGATCTCACATCAAACATTAATATTCATGTAGATGTATTAAAATTGTTAGCATTTTCTGCATGTTTCAATTTTTGTTTTGTTTGTTTTTCATCAGAGACTGAAAATAGAAGAAAAATCTAGAGAGGAACGATTAGAAATAACACGTTACGAACTCCGTCGTCATCTCAAACAATTGACCCGAAGTAATGTGGGGACGAAATCACCATTTTGCTCTTGGAATGGTTCTTCTGTCCTAGAAAGTTTGAATCACATAAATGTTTCAACGTCCATGGATTCGCAACCGCCATCACCTATGGACAGACTCGTGGAATCAAGGCCTTGCGACAGTCCCAACTGCAAGAAACCGGCATTACCCTGTGCCCGGAATTGCACATTACACATTATGCACAACACCGATCAAGTTCTATTTAGTTACTGCACAGCAAAATTTGCTGATAATACGCAATGCTCTGTACCGGTTTTCGATATATTTCATGAACTGCCCCTCTGCGTGGAACACGCCAGGAAACGAGTGCGTATTAACACGAGACAACGTGTATTCTAAACATATTGATTGTAACTAATATTTACAGGACAACTACAAAATGAACCAGGAAGCGAAACCAAAGAAGTTACGGAAAAAGGTCAAGTCTTCTGCCATGATAAGGCCTCAGAAACGAAATAAAAAGAAGAAAAAGGCTGTTATCAATAATATTAGTAATAATGGTAGCAATATTGTTGGACATCACATTGAAGTGCCTCCTTGTAATATTATTGAGAATTCGGAAATTTCTGGTTTGTTCAAATATTTTGAATTGTTGATTTGTTTTAACAAAAAAAAAATCATTCTCCTTCAGATGAAATACTGACTGATGTTCCTGATGATTCAGAGGACTTGGGCGAGGATATGGTGGAACAAGTATTAGCTTTGGAGGAACCATTAGAACTGGCCAATGTTGATCAAGTACTTGTCACTCAAGCTACTCGTCTGCTAGAAGAAACTGACATCACAAATGTGCTAAGTACCATACAAGTTGAGGAATTTAATGACTTTTTTACAGGTGAGTTTTACATTTTATTGTACATTGTAAACGTAGAAAAGTTTTACAATTTTTTTTGATATTAAATGCAATATTCTCTTCGTAGTCTCACAGGAACATGGTGTTAAAGTGTTTTGTTTTTTTCATTATATTTTAGTAAATCGAAATGGTGATTACGAACCAACGCGAGAAGAAACTGAGGAGCTGGAAAGGGCTCTGGCCGCAGTAGATAACGACGTGAAGTCCTTAGAGAAACTGAGCCAATCGCAGGGCCTACTAGGAGAGTACATGGACGATCACAATCTTGTTGAGTCGCTAGTGCAATCTAGTATAGTACCGGATGTGTTCCATAATGGTTTCAATACGTGCGGTGACAATATGGTTGTGGCCCAGACATCTCGCTTATTATCAGTTCAACCCCATTCGCACTCGTAACCTAGGATTCTAAACTATTTTTTATACGTTTGTAAAAAGTACTTTATATAGTTTGAACTGATAAGTGTCGTGTGCGTGCGAAAGTATTGATGTGAACATTTTATGAAAGTTAAGTGTGCTGCTTAATTGTTGTTGGTAGAAAGAAAGGTGTCCTCACGTTTAGTGCTAATTTAGGATATTCCGAAATGTATAATGAACTGCAAGTCCTGAACTGACTTGCAGACTCCTCGATAATAAGAAAACTTGCATATTAGGATCAAGAGACATAAGGCAGTACACGTTATTGTAGATAGTGAAGATTTGCATTTATTTCATTTTTGTTTAATTTCATTTTCTTTTTATTACAACTCGAGTTTTATTAATCAACTGCGGTCGTTATGCATATTAATTGACTTGCCACCACAATGAGGAATTCTGTCTAATTTCATTACAAACAAACAAGCAAAAGGAAACAAACAGACTTTAATTATATGAACATTATACGCTTTTAATTTATTAATTAAAAATCAAGGAAGGAATCCATTGAGAATATCTTTTTTAATAAGTACACGTTTATTCGTTTCTAATTGTCGCATCTCTTAGATTATCCCTAATTTAATTGTAGTTGTGTTTCTCATCATGCAGATTGATGGAGAAATAGCGAATGAATGATTTCATAGCTTTTAAGTATATTTTAATTATTTTTTTTTTCTTATAAACAATGCATTGTACTGATGCCTTTATAATTCAACAAAACATAAAATGCGTTCGTATGCGCGGTACGTGCGTATGGACGAACAGTAAATTGAAAAGACATTTAATAAATAACCGATTATGCCTTACAATATGTCTATAAATTGATTTTCTAATCTATTTACAATATCCATACGTGTTTTCAATAAAAACAAATACAATCTTGAACAATTTTATTATTCTATCAAACTGTATTACTACAAAAGTGATATCGTAACTTGATTTATAGCATTACGAAAAGATACAACGAAAGGCACATTGTATTGTTTCCTAATTTTAGATTTGAGCTCTGTGGCTCTGTGTCCTTCCAGATATTGAAACGAGAAATTTGATGTTTCTTTGCAGATTGTGCAAATAATTAATTAAATTATATCAATTCGAAATAAACGAACTTTTCCTATAATATAA
This sequence comes from Nicrophorus orbicollis, assembly GCA_018845635.1. NCBI lineage: Eukaryota > Metazoa > Arthropoda > Insecta > Coleoptera > Silphidae > Nicrophorus > Nicrophorus orbicollis. The sequence goes on along the minus strand of JAFMTC010001578.1, from coordinate 176,567 downwards.
CCATTATTACTTAACAAATCGATTAACCTACTCGTTGCACTTTTATAGACTGAAATAAATCCAAGAAAATTTAATTTTTGTACAATAATCATCATGATTTTCATTTAATAATATAAATTATTAGCTTAAGTCTTATTTAACTAAGTATTAAATTGGATAACAGCACCATCTCAGTATTAAAACACGCACTATCCTTACGACTTAACCTGCAATTTCAAGTAATAATTACTGTTTAGCATTTCTTATATGCATACAACTTGCATGAATAATAAGAAAATCCAATAGAAATAAAAGATTGTAAGCAATGGACGAAGACGACAACAAACTAACAAGTGAATCAGACTCAAGTGATGAAGAGGATAAAGTAAAATTTCTAATATTTAATTAATAATTTACTACTTGTTCCCTCCTTTTTTAGGCATTAACGAAAAGGGCTGAAGAAATAGAGGCTTTATTGTGCAATAACATGTATGCATATGATCTACATGTTGAACTTGTTGGATTGTATAAAGATATAGTGGATTTGGTCTCTCTGCGGCAGGCCTATCAGAGATTCTACAAAACTTATCCGCTTACAGATACGCTATGGTTGAATTGGTTAAAAGTTGAAATGGAACTAGCAACTAGTGATGAGGAAAAGAAGGATGTACTTGGACTCTTTGAAAAAGCCACAAAAGATTATATGTGTATGTATTTTATATATAATTGCACATTATATTTTGAAATGTATATGTTTTTCAGCTGTTAAATTATGGTTGGAGTATGCTCAGTATGCTTTGGGTTGTTGCTCCTTGGAAGAGACGAGAGCTATTTTGGAGAAGGGTTTAAATGCAGTTGGATTGCATGTTTGCAATGGTTCACTATTATGGGATACGTTAAGAGAATTGGAATTGGCAAATTTATCCATGTACGAACAAAATTCAGAAGATTATAAGTTGCAATTGAAAATGGTTGTTTCAACATTTAAGAGGCAATTGTCAGTGCCTTTGCTAAATATGGAAGTGACTTACGAAGAATGGAACGAATTCTTAAAAAATGTAAGCGATGAGTTATTAGATAACAAAACAGAACTGGACTGGAGTTATAAAAACGCTTTGAAAATTCTGGAAACATACAAACCTTTTGAAGATAAACTGATAACAGCAACAACGGATGAAGAGATCTACAAAGTCTTTACAGAATATATCAAGTCTGTTAAAGATCCATCAGTAATTTTGTGTTTATATGAGAGAGCAGTTGAAAAGATTTGTTTGATGCCCGATGTATGGCTTGATTATTGTTATTATGCATACGCTTTAGGGGAGTGCAGTGTTAAAATAAGTGAAAGAGCTGTTAGAAATGTGACGTGGTCAGAAAATATGTGGGTTTTGAGATTGATGATACTTGAGAAGTATAATGTTTCTGATGCGGATGTTCGAAAGTGCTATCAGGATGGGATACAGTTTATACAAGGTGGTCTAGATCTGTGGATGGGTTACTTGGATTACATAAAAAGGAATTCACCAGATCAACTGATGGATTTACTTGAGAAGGCTGAAGAACAGCTGACTGCAGAGCTGGATCCAACGCGTAAAATCACAAGGTTACACGCCCGTCTGCTCTTTAAATCTCAAGACGTGATCAAAGCTAGGAAGCTATGGAACAACATTATGCACGACCCGATTTGTAAACAGAAGATTATATTCTGGTTGGAGTTAATTCATTTGGAACGACAATTTGGTGGAGCGACGTCGGTTCGGGAAACGTTCAAGAAGGCAATTAACTGCTGCAAAACGGAAGTGAACGTCATTTACGAGGAATGGTTACTGTTTGAACGGGAATGCGGTTCAATTGATGATATCGTTAAATGCACGGAGAAACTTAGAACCGTTCACATCCCAATTATCCAAAGCACCCATTTTGAGGACGTACCGGAGACCAATATCAAAAAACGTAAACGAAATTCTGAGCCTACAGGTAAGAGTAAGATGGTAAAGCAAAACGAAGGAAACGGAACACGAATTGGACATAATGAATCAAAATTGAAGAATGTATCAAAATATAGTAAAGACGTTGGTTTAGTGCGTAACCAAGGTGCCCCTGAAGGTATGGATCACGCGAAATCTGTGTTCGTAAGCAATTTAAGTTATAACGTGACGGCCGATTTGTTGGCATCAACGTTTCCGAATGGTAAAATCACATTGAGCACTAACAACAAAGGGATATCGCGGGGCTTTGCGTACGTCGAGTTCAAAACGGAGGAAGAAGCTGCGGAAGCGCTACGTCGAGACCGAGATCCTTTAGAAGGACGTCCCGTCTTCATTTCAAAGTGCCAAACCAATAAAGCCGACCGACAGAAGATGGCCAAGTTCTCCGACAATCTGGAACTGAATAAACTGTTCGTGAAAGGACTCCCGTTCACGCATACCAAGGAAGACGTGAAGGAGATGTTCAAAGAATTCAATTGTTTGGATGTCAGGTTGGTGACGCACAAGACTGGACAACCAAAGGGATTGGCGTACGTCGACTTTGCAAACGAAACCGATGCGGCCAACGCTCTGAAAGCTACAAATCAAACGAAGGTAGGAGAATTTACCATCAATGTTGCCATCAGCGAACCGCCGTCAAAGAAAAGGGAATTTCCGGAAGCGATTCGCGTACCGGAAAGGACCGTTAAATTGTTCGTGCCGCGTTCCGTTGCAAAAGTCCAACCAACAACCAATACGAGCACCATCAATAATAAACCACCTATGAAAAGCAACAACGATTTTCGCAATATGCTACTTAAAAAATAAGTTTTTCAATGTATTTTATTCAATATAAATACATCAAAAATACATTTTCCATGAGGAGCAAAAATGTTAACGATTTTCACATAAATTAACCCAACCTCAATATTATTGTTATCATAATTCGTAATAAAAATGTGTAAAAATTTAAGAAACATAGTTAATTTTTATTATAATTTAAACAGACAGAGCAAAGATTTTGCTATAAGAAACAATTTATTTTTTTGTTAAGATATGAAAAATACTGTTTTTAATAGATAATAAACTAACAAACTGATCTGAATTATTAAATAATTCTAGTTTAACTTGATTGCATAAGTAAAACGCTTATATAATCGAATTACAAAAATAGATGCGAACTTCTTTTTTTTTTAAAGCATTTTTTTTGCGCTGTTCCACATACACGCACACATTTATAATATATATATATATATACACCATAATTATCTTTTAAAAAAATAAATATGCTTCTTATAACTATGTTAAACTCCTAAACAATAAGATAACAAACCAATCTTCTTACTTGTTACTTCTTCCATAACAGGTACGCAATTCAATATACATATATATTTACTATAAAAGGATTCGAAAAGTAGTTGTATTTCTCTGTCGACGTTCATATCGTTCAATTTTGTTATTTACATACAATATAATAGTGTGAGGTTGGAAATATTCCCATCTACAGTGAAAATAGTTCATCAAAAAGTATATATATATATCATATGTTACGCAACTTCCAGTTGAGATGGAATTTGAGCATGGAACGGAAAAGAAAAAGAGAGAGAGTAAACTTAATAAACACGCACGTAGAGACATTCGACCTTCGAGTTTCCCTCCGGACTGGCACGAAGAGAAATCCGAAGGGAATCAGCATCCTTATTGTCAAACCCTACTGTTCTCAATAAAATATATAAACTTAGTATATGGAGAAACACAAATTTTGTACAAACATCAAATATATTATATTCATTTTGGACTTGGAGAATGTATTGCAAAACTTAAGACGCAATTGAGAGAGCCATTTCCAACATGAACAATTCATATTTTTAAAATAAAATTTAAACAAAGCATAAAGAATATATGTAACTACAACTCACATTATACAAACATAAGAACTATATTCAACCTTACATATTAAGATATTTACCAAGGTATTTTAAAGGCACATTGCGAAAGATACTTTGAAAAATGATATAGCTCAATTTCACTCGATCCGGCTACACCTGCACGTCCTCTTGCTCCTTTTCCCTCTGTCTCACGGCCACGGCAGTTTCGACGAGCAAGTAAAGACATTTGAACTTGTCCTTGTCTTCGCCCTCGGGCGGCGTCGGGGGTGGAGAGGACGGCAGCATAGGCCCGATCGCATGAGCAGGCATCACCTGCACCTTTGGGTTAGTAAGTGGGTGCGGTAATTGAGGCAAATGTGCCAACTGTGGATGGGAGGAGCTCCAGTAGTCACCGCCGGTCGCTTTCTCATCTTCGACGGAACTGTAATCGAAACCCTTAGAATTAGCATACAAGTTGCAAATCAAGTGCGTTGACCGCTTACCCTCTGCAGGCTGGATGCGAAGCTTCTTTTCCCTCATCTGCGAGCCCGTATCTGATGACAGGCCAAGGATTGAATTTCTCCTCTTCACTTGGACTCGAACTCTCGTACTCGTTGGGACTATCGCCCTCGGACCTGTACAGCAACGTCAAACTCTCGTCATAGTCGTGGTCCAATCTAATTCTCTTTCCACCGACCGAAGGGTCGACTTCCCAAGTCACCTGGTTCTGATCGGGACCCAGCGGACCAACGTTGGCCAACTTTTTACCTCTTCTCGAAATCGTGTAATGCAACGGATCGTGACCTTCTCGTCTTATCATCTCCGGTAATATGCGTCGCCGCGCATTTATAAACCAATTGCAAACCTGCAAGACGGTCAGATTGGCTTCCTGCGACAGGGTAATCTTTTCCGCGTCGCTCGGGTACGCGTTGTACCTGTGCTCGTACAACCATCTCTTCAAAATCTTGACCGAATGCTTCGGCAAGTTTCCTCGTCGTTTCCTAACCGGTCCAATACCTCCGTGATGGTTTATACCGATTCCGGACAACTGCTGCAACGCAGTTTCGTGTTCCTCTTGATCAGAACCAGAGTCATTTTCATCTGTGCTACTGGTGGATTGGAAACGGTCCCGATCTGTAAACATGATTTCTTCAATAAGAAACTTCTAATACACAAAAACAAAATTTGTTTTGTTGCCTTGTCAGTATCAATATTTGTTACTTTTTCCGAGTTTTCAAAGCTGACGTTTTTTTTTTCCTCATTCAATTTATAAAAATAAACAAAAAGTAACTAGTCTTTCAGAGAACCTATTTATAAATGTTCATAAATAAATCGATGGTTACAGTTACGTTTTGCAGATTTAACACGAAATTAATTTAAATAATAACAAGTTTTTTTTTGTATAATTCGGAGATTGCTTCTCTCTGAAGCACGTTACAAAATCAAACAAGGACATCGTGCATTGTGCAAGCGCGGCAGTTTACGATGAATCCCAACACATTCGACCTTAACTAATCTAATGGTAACATTAACAATAGTTAACAAAAAGTGAAGTGCAAAAATATGAAAATAAATGCAGCGTTATCATAATTATTATTCATGAAACTTCAAAACGGGAGCTTTTTGAAAACTAATTGTTGCTTGATTGACATTTGACAGAAATGGCTACCTCGTGGTTTCTTGGATACATTCAACATTAAATTATTTTAAATTAAAACAATGAACATGAAGGTGCAACGTGTGCAAGATGCGAAATGCTGCAGAAGAGAAACAAACTACAGCAGAATCGAGTGGAGAACAGTCAACTTACGAGATTTCATCTTCATGTCTGACAGTTAAAATGTCAGATCACAAGCGTGATTTTGTTTACGTAACTTTTCTTGAAGAAATAATTGAATAAGACCGGCACTGCCGTTCCAATTTGTACGTATTGGAATCTCGATGAACGCGGTATTTTCAATACTGGGTTACGGCTGCTGCGACAACCGATTGATCACTTCATAAATGAGGGAAATGCGATGCGAGTTTGAAACACACAATGCCGTTCGCGGTTATTCGCAAATGATATTTCATTATAGTTCAACGGTGACACTGTCTCAACTGGATAACACCTTGGGTCACGATCTGATTGTTCTTGTTTCGAATAAGATAAACAATTGTTCTATCACTTTTCAAAAGCAAAATCTTCACCTGCCACTAACACTGCAACAACCACGCGTGCTTTTTAATGTGACAGCTCAGAATGGCGGTCAAAAACAAATGTCTTACTTGACACCGACGCCAAGTAGCCGATAATGTAGAATCCAATAAGAGACCACATAAATCCGATTCATTACTACTTGCTAAATAATAAGTGTAAAGTAATTGAAAATGCGTTATCTTCAAATAGATTTAATTATCGTGTTAGCACATGGAATGTGTTTCCAAGATAATATCTGACAGGTATGTGGTTGTGGTACAACTGGAAATTTAATTTTACCATGTTGGCTATTTGTTTACTGTCAGTGAGCAAAAAAAATTTGTAACTTTATTTCAGTCAATCAGTTTATTTGATACCTGCGTTTGGTTTTGTTGCTGAATATAGTACAAGCACGAATTTCATTGAAAAACCTCTGCGTTTTTCAATACCCACATTCTTAGAAATGTCGTACCAATTATACAGAAATACAACCCTCGGGCATACGCTTCAAGAGAGCTTAGACGAATTAATACAAGTGAGCATAACCTTAATACTTAATGTTTTTTACTTGCTTTTGATGTGACAAAAAAATTATATGCACTTTTCTCCTATTTCAGTATGGCCAAATTACTCCACAGCTGGCGTGCAAAGTGCTGCTACAATTTGATAAATCAATAAATCAAACATTGGCCACACGAGTGAGATCTAGACTGACATTCAAAGCTGGCAAATTGAACACGTACCGGTTCTGTGACAATGTGTGGACCTTTATGTTAAATGATGTCGAATTCCGAGAGGTGCAGGAAATCATTAAAATTGATAAAGTGAAGATTGTAGCATGTGATGGCAAAAGTAAGTACTCGTACATCATTTTCATGTTCGATGTTTTTCAATAATAATTAATGTTGTAGATGTCGAAGGAGAAGGCACCTCGAAGAAGTGAATATGTATGTACATTGCACAGTTTTTTTACCATTCATATAGGTTGTGTTTATTTTGTATTTTAATTTTTAAAGTTTGCGTGATGTAATATATAATTTTAATCACTTATTTGTAATTCATTGAATTATTTGTTATTACTGTGAGAAGGCATTCATCAAAATGACAATTCTTCAAAGTAACCATCAACAAGTTTTTCTTCTTGGTATGTCCAAAATTATATATATAAGTTCTAAGTAACAAATTACTTAATAAAATATGATGGACTATCAATCTATTATTGGAGAGTTATATTTAATTTGTTTTCCTGTATTTATTAGGGATTTCAGTTTCCCTACATACATACGCATTTTGATTTATTTGAAGTTATTCCAGACGCGCATAGTTTATGTTAAAATGAAAGAGTATCTATTATCTTGTTTGTGGAGAAACGTTCAAGAAAAAAACAAAGCAACGGAAATGTTCGGGTCTTAAGTAATATAATACACACTAAGTAAATAATACTGTTTATAAAAGATATAATATATAAGTTTCATAGAAAATATAAACTAAATTTAATGGAATCTATTTATTTTTCTGTCCTCTTTTCTTTAAAGCTTCTTGCCTCTTTCTCTCTATAAGTTCCTGCTGTCGTTTGGTTTCCAATTTCGCTAAAGCCTGTTTCCTTTTTACTTCTATTTCTTCTGGAGAACATTTTATTGGAGAGGTGTCAGCTGAAAGTGTTTACTTTTAAGAATCGTCCTATTAATATTTTACGTATAGAGAGAGATAATACTTACAATCACTGGTTTCTTGCAAATGTTTTGACTTTAATTTGGCTTTGGCTTGTAACCTTTTCCTCTCGATTTCTTCTCGAAGCTTTTCATCTATGATGATCTCTTTCTTTTTATTACTAATATAATGATCTCCGAAGCTCAAACTTCTGGATTTAAATTTTAATGGTGAATTGGCGGAGGAGGTAGCTTGAATCGAGGGCAATTCACAACGTTCTTCCTTCAAGTCGTCTGTACGAGGCTCGTTTCTTAATTCATGCATTTTACTTATAAAATTATATTGCGACTTTCTAGTAACTTTTCGAACCGGCGACTGCGCTGCACTTGTTGAATCCAACATGTTTGAACTCAAAGATTTAGTCAAGAATTTTCTAGGGCTATCGGAATGTGTTGGTATTTGCAATTTAATAGGTTCGATTGTTTCCACAATTCTCTCATTCTGCAAATTCTGTACAGGTTCTGGTATATCTTGCTCATACTTTGCTTCTATTTGTTGACTGACTAATATCAATTGATCCTCAATGGAATCATCAAATAAATTATCGAAGGGTTCACTGTTATTGTTTGTGCTGTCATCTTGAGATTCTAATTCTAATGGGTTGATTTCTTCTTGGAAAGCTTGCAACTGCTGCTTCAGGTTATCAAAGTTTTCGAGTTGATTCGTTGACGTTCCCTTTTTGATGGGCAACTTCGGAGAACCTGCTTGAAGCAATCGTTTTTGTTTCCTATTTAGCCTAAGTTTCGATTGAGGGGAATTCCAGTCCCACATAACGTCAACATTTTCTCTGGACTCTTGTGTGCATGGTAGAAATACTGGACTATAATCTTTATCAGATTGCAACTGCCTTGTGTTCTTTGTAGGGGTACAGGCAATTGCCACAGCATTTGATCTTTCTTCTAGAACATACTTCATCATATATTTACGACATTATCAGACTTAAATACATACCTTGCTTCTCTAATTGTTTATGCTTTCGTGGTATTCTTGCTTTTGAGTTGCCACAGCTCATTATACAACGAACATTTAAAGATGTTTACTTATTACAATCGATTTTTGTGCTATCCTACTTTGACAAATCAGTTGAATATTTTGATAGCAACCATTTTTAGGTTAATCTTCATAATACAGCTGATCCATCAACCTGTTATACTGTTATGAATAGCATACGAAGATTACTGAGTTGCATACTCTCCATTTTTGTATATATACTACAAAATTAACCTAAGAATATTTTAAAAAGACTAACCAATTTAGCCCATACAGTATAGTTGTCCTAGTATTTTAGTCTTCATTGCATTGTATATCAATTTCTTTAAAGATGAAAAATAGTTAAGTTAATTAAGTTTTCTAGTAGTAACCAATTGAATTATAACTTTCTCCTCCCACTCCACTAAGTTTGTTTATCAATCCTTGACACAATTTCTCAGGCAAGGATTCGAGAAAAGAAAAACAATATTAGTTGATTACAAATTGCGATGTTATTATAAAGTTAAAACATTTTTAATTTGCTTAATATATACTATGTACAATAAAACTTAAATAACCTTGTTACCAAACACACAGAATCAAACTGTTCAGATTACCAATTTATAACTGGTATTGGCTTGCAGACCTTGAGCAACCTGTACAGGAGTTGTTGAAAACAATTTGATAGGCAAACTCCAGACCATTGTCTCAATGGGTAAATCAACAGGGGCCCTCCACTCCAGCTCATCAACAGATGGTCCATTCAAGTCTTTGCTTGTACTGGTAACAAATTCAAAATGTAATCTCCATTTCAAGCTCACTAGTTGTGTGGTAAATGCTGGTGTTACATGCAATGGAATGGGCAGTATCAGTTGCGTGTATTGAAGACCCAAGCAAACCTCGTGATGCTTGCTAAACGTCACGATTTGGATCTGATTATTCTTTTCGTTAGGTTCCTTAATTGTGGTCTCTTCCTCACATTGTAGAGAAACAGAAACTTGCACACATTTGACCGAAGCCATTGTAAAGTCGAATGTGCCAATGATGTCCTCCCCAAGTTTATATGATGGCTTGAATAAACAGAATCGTGCCACTTTGCCCCACGTATTGGAAATCATATAAAAGTTAGGATTTCTCCTAGCCGTTATATTCTGAAAAAGTTTTTGTGCTTATAATGATTTTATGTAAATGTTCAATTTCAGTACCTGCAGAGCCTGTAAAGCAAATTCGAATGGAGTTTCCTTCTCTTTTTCATTCACTTCCAAGAATGGATTGGCTGGTGAAAGTTCCTCTGAAGTATCATTACACAAACATGCAGCATCACCAAGTCCATATAGATTGACAGGCAAAACTCGGATTGGAACTTTTAAGAATTTTATTGCATTATTTACACGTTGCATGCCAACAATGACTTTATATGAGTATTTCACCAATTGTCCTCTGTAAGAAGGTGGTGCGTCATTTGGAATTTTCTCTCGATATATAACTGTGGATAGATCCTAATGTTAGTCAATATTATTTTATTGTAACTGAACCAATTCAGACATCCAATTGGATACTGTTTACGTACATGTTCTACTTTGTCCTGGTGATAACCTTAGATCGCAAAACAATATTCTAGGTTTTGTGGCTATTTCGATGTGCCCCACATCTTGTGTGCACATTGCCAAAGAAGTTTCACTATGTTTCAAGTTGTTGCTTTTATCCACTTGCTTCTTCACCTTATTGTCAGTTGTACATTGACAATTTATTTGTGCGGAAGCCCATGCCAAACATTCGAAGCTATCATTATGACTTTGGGAAACTTTATGCGCAGCAGACTTTGGATGTGAGAAAGTTATGGTGCATTCTATTTGCTCCCCTGAGAGATACACAGGGCCCCGAATTAATTTTGCAGTTACTTCAATCATGTTTGTTTCCTTATAAAGAGAAAAACAATAAGAACTGTGGCATATGCCAATACTAGGTTGTGAACTAAAAATATCTACATCTGTATAGAAAAGTCCACTAATCTCTAGCAATCTCTAGAAACAAATAACATAGAAAGCTGATTTGCGCACTTCTGTTGACTTAAAATGTATACGTTGTCACATATATCATTAAATAAATATATCATTGTAAATTACTAAAAATATACTTAAAAGTATAATAGAAAACAGTCTGATTATGAATATTTGTACTATTTAAAGAAATTTTAATTCATGTTAAGCACAAATAAAAGTGTTAGAGTAAGTAAATGTATTATATTTGGCAACATCGGTCTTGAGGTGCTTTAGTGATTTTGTGATGGTGGTGGTCTTTGTATGTCAAAAAAAAATGTGATGTTGTTTCGTCTTTAAATGTATTTTAGTCTTTTAATTTACTCCAATTTAATTAATTAGTATTAAGCGAAACACCAAACGTATTTAAGTTGAAACGAGCTGATTTTTCTGCATTTTTAATTACGTGTAGAAATCCATTGGGTAAGCATTCTCAATAAGACATTGCTTTACATATTGGTATTTACCTTAGCAGGTGTCCTAACGGTACATTTCGTAAATTCCATAATATACTAATTAATGTGTAACAATCGTAATTGAATTGTTTGTTCCATCTGTTCGCAGATTTTTGATGCAAAATACTAAAATGGATTCTGAAAGTCCTGAAATATCATTCCTCTTCCAATTCGGTCTAACAAGAGATATTGTGACAGTCACCCAATCTTCGCTGAACTTGAAAACTATTAAGGATTTAGCTTGTGATTTTATAAATAATAAGGTACATTGGAATACACCGCAAAACAAACAATAATCTTGTTACATCATGCATATTTGTTTTTTTCTTCAGATTCCTGATCATGGGATAAACCACCTGAGTGATAGAATACTGCTATTTCGTCATGAATACAACTCCCACAATATACTGCAAGTGGTGAATGCAATAACAGATATTGTTGATGAAACTTTGGTAGAAATAGTCCTTACTGGAAAAAGTAAGATGCTTCTGCATTGCGTACATTTATTGCATATTTAATTTCTGTATATTTTTTTTTATGAACATAGCACCACCCACAAGTAGTATTCCAGATATTACTATTGTAAGACCTCATGCACTCTCAGTGCATTCATATAAGACACCAACATTTTGTGATTTCTGCGGAGAAATGTTGTTCGGTCTGGTGAGACAGGGGCTGAAATGTGATGGTAAGGAAGCTGAGAACTGTGTGAAAATGTTCAATTGTTAATTTGTATTGTCATTCGAAGGTTGCGGGCAGAATTATCACAAAAGATGCGTAATAAAAGTTCCAAATAATTGTACCTATACACTCTTGGAAGAGAAACAAAGAAGACGTTCCAGTAACTTACAAGTACCTAGGAGCCCATCGGGTGGATCCAACTGTTCACAAATGTCTTCCAATTCAATGATTGCAACAAATAGTACTGATGATAACACATTGGTAAGAATAACAAACTTTTTTACTGGTGTCAACTTAGATGATTAATTGGCGATTTTGCCGAAGCGAATATAATTTTATATTGATATTACACAAGATATTTTTTACTCTTTTACATTATACTCATCGGTATTTGGTATTAGTACTTAATTATGATTAGACTGAGTTTGATATTACTTATTTAAGTATTGTTTTACACTTCTGTTACGACATAAAAAAAATATTGTATTACTTGTTCTTAGGTGGAGGGAATTTGTATTATAATTATTTTATCGTTTATATATTTTATATAAATTTTATATTATATTTTTGTTTTTTTCTTTTCTTTTAATATACGTTGTAAATTTTTAAATACTTTATTTTTTTTTACCTTCCTTGAGATGCCTAAAACAAAGTAATACATTACATTGCATTATATTATTCATAATGAAATATGTATAAAAGTGTTAATATTTTTTTCAAACTAATTTACAATGCGTAACTGCAGTAATATTACAACTGTTTGTAAATATTTTTAAGGCTCCAAATCGTTCACCGTCGTTAGGGGGTAGACCTCCTTGGGTCGAGAAAGAAATTTCCGGACGTGTTCGTATACCGCACACGTTCGTACTGCATAGTTACACTCGCCCGACTATCTGCCAATACTGTAAGAAATTACTGAAGGGTTTATTTAAGCAAGGTTTGCAATGTAAAGATTGCAATTACAATGCACATAAGAAGTGCATTGAGAAAATACCAAAAGACTGTACTGGAGAGCTGCCAAGAGAACACCTAGATACCGGTAACATTAACGGATTTCTGTGTGCGTCAATTGATTTTACCTGTAGATGTTCTTGCAGGAAGTTACTTAGATATAGAAAGTTCGGTGAGCAGTGGGAGTGGCAGTCAATCAAATCTACATTTAACAGAGGACGAGAGTGACACTGATAAGATTTCTTGTGATCTCTCTCAACTCAATGGAAGCTCTTACACTGAAGTTTTTCCAGTTCACGATGACGATAATGATTCCATTCCTTCAAGGTAATCATCATTCATTTTATCCTCTTTCATAATGGTAAATATCCTACTGGATGAACTTTGAACATAAAACGGTTAGGCTTAATAAAAAACGTTTACATAATCATATGTAAATGTGGCCATCATTATCATATTCTGCGTTATGTTTCCTAATACTTGATTTTGAAAAAATATTCGACTGACCGAACTTACAAAATTATGTAAGAACATCTAACATGTATACAATTCATGATTTAATTTTATACCTTAAAATACTGATTTTTTTATGTATAAATATATGTTAATTGTATGTTTAGCTCTTCCTCGTCCCCAAGTGCTAATATTCCTTTACAACGAATCGTTCAGTCTGTGAAACATACAAAGAGGAGAGGTTCGAAAATTATTAAAGAAGGATGGTTGGTTCACTTTACGAACAAAGATCGCATGGTAGAAATTCTTGATGGTTCTGATGACAATCGAAAGATAATTATTTGTCGATTCGCATTTTAGGTGAGAAGACATTTTTGGCGTTTGGATACGAAGTCTATAACGCTCTTTCAAAGTGACCAAGGCTCAAAATATTATAAAGAGATTCCGTTATCCGATATTTTGACGATCGATACGGCCCGACTGAAGCAGGGGGAAGTCATGCACTGTTTCGAGATTCGTTCAGCGAATATCGATTATTTCGTCGGTCAGGATCCTCTGCACGACCTGCAGGAAGGTAACTCTGTGTCGCTGCCTCCGCCCGACAGCGGCGTCGGTGCATATTTAGCGAAGAGTTGGGAAACGTCGATTCGGCAAGCCCTGATGCCGGTGACCGCAAACAAAAGTATGAACAAAATTATCCTGTTAACTTAACGTGTCAATGCAAATCTTACTTTTGTTTTCAAATTAGGATCTGAAGATACTAATGAATCTGAGGAGCATGTGACAGATATGAGTCAAATCTTTCAGATATTTCCCGACGAAGTACTGGGTTCCGGGCAGTTTGGTATAGTTTACGGTGGGGTCCATCGAAGGACAACGCGATCCGTCGCAATTAAAGTAATGCATATTCAATCAATACAATGTCTGCACGATCTAACGCAACTGAATTTAAGGTGATAGACAAGTTACGTTTCCCGACGAAGCAGGAGGCGCAATTGAAGAACGAAGTGGCGATACTGCAGAACTTGTCGCACCCGGGTGTCGTCAATCTAGAGAAAATGTTCGAAACCCCGGAGCGCATCTTCGTGGTGATGGAGAAACTAAAAGGTGATATGTTGGAAATGATCTTGTCGCACGAGAAAGGAAGACTCAACGAGCGCGTCACGAAATTCCTGATCACGCAGATTCTAATAGCTTTAAAACATTTGCACAGCAAAAATATCGTGCACTGTGATTTGAAACCCGAAAATGTCTTGCTCAGTTCGGACGCGGAGTATCCGCAGGTAAAGCTGTGCGATTTTGGATTCGCCAGGATCATCGGAGAGAAATCGTTCAGGAGATCCGTTGTAGGCACTCCGGCATATTTAGGTGAGCCTGACATACGTATACATTTGGATAATCCACCATGATTGTTTAATAGCTCCGGAAGTATTAAGGAACAAGGGATACAATAGATCTTTGGACATGTGGAGCGTGGGCGTCATAGTGTACGTCAGTTTGAGCGGGACTTTTCCGTTCAATGAAGACGAGGATATCAATGAGCAAATTCAGAATGCAGCGTTTATGTATCCATCAAACCCGTGGAAGGAGATATCCTCAGATGGTAAAAGTCGCAAATGATAAATCTGCACAATCTAATTGTTTCCTTCTCAGCTATCGACTTAATCAACAATCTGTTGCAAGTCAAACAGAGGAAGCGGTACACCGTGGATAAATCCCTTCAACATATCTGGCTTCAGGTAATACCATTACATAACCATGCAGTATAATATTGATGCTAATGATTTACACAGGATTATCATACGTGGTGCGATCTAAGGTCTCTCGAGAACCAAATCGGAGTAAGGTATCTGACGCACGAGTCTGACGATGCGCGTTGGGAACATTACCGTTCCGATAGTCTCTGACCATCCAGCAAAAGCTGGCTGAATAACGTGAAAAAGTGCTTACGCACGTTGAAAACCTAGCCAAATGAGACTTTGTTATAATGATGCACAAAACCGGTGATCTTATTTGCCATACTAAGTGCAAATCATTATAGCACTGCGTTTTCTGTTTCTATTATTGATATTTTGTTTTCAACTAACTGCTCTCCCAATATATATGCATTTAATATAACGTAAAATGAAGAAAAAAAGGATATTTTATAAGTATGTTGAAGTATTATTAGAAAGAAAAAAACGTTTAAAGTATAATAATCACAGGTATACTAAGGCAAGAACAATTTCTCTCACTAATTAGAAAAAATATATATATATTTATGGTTATTATAAATAATCTTAATATTTCTAAGAATTTGCGACTGTTGCTTTAAATTCTTTTTTTTTTGTTGTTATTAATTAATCGTCGCAATTCCAAAATTTACATTCCAAAAAAAAAATATTAACTTTTCGTTACGAAGTATCTATAGTCGAAATTATAATACTCTAAATTTAAACGTATAGATTTATTATATTACATAATATTTTGTTGATGGTATAAAACTTGCTCCGAGCATGTAGAACAAAGTTATACGGTTTACACTGTTTATCCAGTTACAAAATTACTGTTCGCAATATTTATTTTGTTTGTTATACGATGGAATTATGAACAGGCTTCTTAAAAAGTGGCTGAAGCAAGGTACACAATAGATATGAATTTAGTTGTACGGAAGAGATGTTTGGCCTAATTCATGTGCTTCAGTATTGTAATTAAGTATTTTGTTAACCACGTATATATACATACTCTCTATTAAATACACATATATATATTGTAATTGGTTTTGATATGCTGTAAACTTGGGTACTGGGTCAATTAAATTATTGTTATATTTAGAAAAAAAAATGAAAAGAAAAACGACTACTTTATGCACTAGATTTCTGTTCATGTGTTAACTGGAAGCTGAGGAACTGCACGTAAGTATTAAGATATTGTCAATGTTTATTGTAATTAGTTGTGTTCACAGTTGACAAGAATATTGATAAATACCGAGGCCCTTCTTCAAGAGAAACCCTTGTACATTCAAAGTATTCAATATGTATTCGAACAAGTCTTTGTTGTTCTGCAATCCCATTTCATTCGCAATTTGCTTCAATTCTTCCATATCAAAACAAGATTTTCCGGAGACCTCCGCTCTCCGTTGTAAATTCTTCAAATATCCTCTGAGCTGTTAACCAATACTTGTTACAGTAATAATAGACGAATTTAATGAAAGACTTACTAATTTATATTTGCTCGTTTCAGGTTTGTTTTGATATTGATGCGATCCGGTCAGAACTGCTTCACCATCTTCTGAAAATATATCCAATAAGCTGAAGCGCATGATTTCCACCACATCGTTAGCATCGTCGCTCGTAGCCAATTCGCGAAGCTCCAATTTGGCCCTAGCCTTTTCAAATCCAAAAAAATAGGAATCAACTTATTATCCATATAAGATTCGGAAACAATACCTCCGTTAATCGTACCAGCGATTGCAATTGCCTGCACGTTACGAATATGGAATCCGGATTGCTGTGATGTTTCCTCAAATTTAAGTAAAACTCTTTCAGTACAGATTGCGCGCCCTTGCTTAATTTCGGATGCACGTACTTTTTGGCGTATGCGATGTAGTTTCGCAGCAGGAAGTGGGGCAGATGATCTATACTTTCGCCGGTGTTTACTTTTAAGCGTTCGCTGAAAAGAAAAGTCAACTGAAAGCGTGAAAGGTAAAATGGTATACCTTAAAGGGGTTGATTCATTTTGGCAAGTGGATTGGGTGGATGCGTTGGACGATCCACAAGAACTGTTGTTTCTCTTACTCGAATGGAATGCAAGCACGTGTTCTGAGAGCTTCATATCTAATTGCTAAGAGAAAAAAATCAAACAATTATTAATAACAAAGGAAAATAGTTAATCTAGGCGGACCTCGTTTGGTTTATCTAATAAAATGAATATTAGGTCAAATCTGGAGAGTAGCGGACCGCTGATTTTCAAATTTTCCGCAACAGATTTCGCTTTGTTGTAATGTCCACCGGCTGGATTTCCCGCTGCCAATATGCTGGTCTTTGCTGGCAATGTGCAACGAACGCCAGCTTTGGCTATGCTGATGCTCTGCTGTTCCATTAGCTCCAATAGGTACTGAAACATAGTGGTCAAGCGAAAATTGTCAGTTTATAATTTCAATTACCGAATGTTGCTTGGACATTTTATCGAATTCATCGATGCAGCAGCAGCCTTGGTTGGCCAAGACCAGGGCACCAGCCTCGAGAGCGAAATCTCCACTGCTTTCTCGTGTCAGCATCGCAGTTAGGCCGGAAGCAGTGCTCGTATTTCCGCATACGTAAACACCTCTTGGTGCCACATTGCAACAAGATTGCAGCATTTGGCTTTTGCCCAAGCCGGGATCGCCGACCATTAATATATGAGAATTCGATCTCAAGTTTCTGGTGTTCTGTGTACCTCCAAAGAGGCCAAGCAATAAACCCGCCTTCACTAGCTCATGTCCGTAGATGGTTGGACACAGGGAATGTACCAGTAAACGAAATAAATTAGGCTCAGCATGAATTTTCTTAAACGAAAGCAAATATGTTAGTACTTTAACATATCCGATAATAGACACCTTATCATATGTACTTGTATAGCATAATAAGATATTTCATCAGATTTCTTTTTTTCATTGATAATAGAGATGCACTCCAAATACAGTAAATACATTGTGTTCTGCTTCAGCATATTTGCCTCTTCCCTATTATGCACCTATAATTAAAGACATGTATAAACACAAAAATTTCGAATTTTCAAATGAATCTACTTTCAAGATGCCAGTAATTAGTACGTCATCTCCTGGTGTGCACAAGTCTATGAGATCATCTGATAACTGGCATTCCAAAGTTCTTGGAATCGCAGCAATCTGATCTTCGGAATAACCAACGAGTTCCTGCAATTTGATTGTTTGCCTATAGAATTTTCTGGTGTTAGGTGACGACAGCAATGGATTAAATGATTTTAGCTCTCTACACCCTTTGCTCAAGCACTTGATAGGGAGAGTGTAATTTCCATCTAATTGTTCAACAACTTGTGTACCCAAACATGTTGCACACGAGAATGCCAGTGTTTTAACGGTCATTTCCAAAGGGCACCTTTTAATTACAGTTCCTCTCACAGTAATAAGTTTACCTAGTCATAAAATTTTAACAAATAAACGTATCATCTTTGAATAACAACTCACCGTATAAATTTACTTTTAGATTTCTGATATGCAAAATTGGTTCATTATTAAATACTCTGCAATAGATTTTCGGGAATAAACTGTACATGTTCAGCTCGATATCTTTATCGTTGTAATTGCCCTGCAAATCTTTTAATACTACTTGATGCATTGCTAGGCCCATACATGAAAGACAATACTCGGTATTATCCATTATTTCCGCAGAGAAAGTTTCCCATTCGTTGTTAAATACTGTATCGTTTAGCAGCAACTTCAAATCTACATGAAAGTTTTGCTCCTCTTTGATTTTGATTGTGGGAAACAATTTAGCATTTTTATAAATATAACTTGCAAATGATTCGGTATTCGATAAAAGTTTCTCAACGTTGTTAGATCCTGCACAAATACATATTATGAATGCATCACAGCAGGTGTAATTCAAATACCTTCACTGTTGAAATACAACTGAAAACCAGAATAACCATAGCAGCTTTTTATTTTGAAATTGTAAATTTCAGTCACGTTTTGTGCTTTTGATCCTTTGCGATACCTTTTGTATCCAGACATTATAAATACTGATATATTAATTATATCGACAATGTTTGTTGTGTTGTGATGCTGAATGTTTTTTTTATGTCACTGAAACACGCTTTTAAATAATATCAACAAATACAACAACAAAACAAACTACCAACATACATGAAATTTATACCAACTTAAATTTTGCAAATTTTTGATTTAATTATATTTTCATGTATTCTTTATCAAAAATATCTTCTTGTGGGTAAATATTTTTCATTGAATTAGGTAAAAATTTACTTAATTTTCGTAGTTTGCGCTTTATGTGAAGACTACGTTAAAAAACGATAATTTTCAACAATTAATTTAATCATAATTTTAACAATTCTGCATTAAATCATTTGTTTTAATCGATATGTAACATTTTGGCCGCGATTTATTCATAAATGCATGAAATATCGCTATAAGTTACATAAAATAATACCGTTTTAGGATGTTGTGTTAGCCACAAGTGCAGGCAACATTCCATAGAGTCGCTCAGTTTTGTGAACGAGCAGAACAGAACAGAGTTAAATTTAATTGACAGAACGAAAGTTTGATTGCAATGTTCTGTGTGTGATAACAAAGTTTCTATTTGGATGTACCGAATCGTGGTTCGTTATGGAATTGAGAAGAGCGACCTATCCATGAATCGACGAAGAAGTTGCATTATATTGAAAACATTTGGCGAAAGTATGAAGGGAGGTTAGGAATGCAGGGCAATAGCCCAGAGAAATATTCAACATGTAAGCTTTTTTTAAAATAATTCTAATTTCCACGTTAACTATACATTGAATAAGTTATTCGTAATAGAGTTATTAATTGGATAATTTAATTATAATTTTAGTTACATTATGTTCATTTTAAAATCAATGCATGAGCGTGTAACGCACTTATATTTATATATGTGTATATGCAATTATTAATATATTTTTTACCTTTGTTCTTCTCTTTTTTTTTCCAGTATGTGATGACACGGTCGAGTGATCCCAAATATGTCAGAGTTTTTGCCGCTATGTGATTTACTGTTCAATGTGGTCTCACTGGCAGCCTATTTCTGCGACATAGTATTCGATATTCTACTGGTGTATGCATTGTACGACAAAGGATCTATAATTGTTGTGGCTCAGTGCTTATTTGCAATAATTGTTACGAGTCTAATTACGCAAATTTTGTCTGCGTACTGGTACTTGAAGGGAAAACCGGAAGGATGGAAACAGTATGCAATTCTGTCGTTGCACGTACTGCAATTTGGTGTGGTTTGGAGATATGCCAGACTGCTGGCTCCGGTGCAGCTGGAGAATGTTAAGAAAGAAGTCAGAGATTTGTGCATTCTAAGACTAATTCATGCATTCCTTCAGGCCACTCCAATGCTGCTGATCCAGCTATCATTGTTGGCAGCTGCAGAAAGCGGAGCACCGACAGATCTGGTCACAGTGTCCGCAGCCCTATCCCTTTTCTCAGTTTGCTGGGCGCTGGCTTCGTTCAGCAAACATGTGCAGAAAGTGGAGAAATTGGTGCTCACCTGGCTGGGAGTCTTATCGCAATTGCTTTGGAGAGCCGGGACGGTCACTGCGAGAGCGCTGGCGCTTTCGGCGTATGCGACTAGTTACCATTCTTGGATATTTTTAGTACTGGCATTACATTGGGCTTGCATGTTCCTGTGGCTCGTTTCGCCGAGAAGCGCGTTTTACGGGGAGAAAGGAAAACGCTTAGGAGTGTGCGTACTTGTGGCAGGAGTTTACGTCCTTGCCTACATTAATCTTCAGGACAAGCCGCACGGCAGAACTATGGCTGTCTTTTACGGAGTTATGTTATTAGAAAATAGTTTATTAGTCACTGCATGGTTAGCAGCAATTTGGTCCGCGAAACCACCGAATTGGCTTCTCCTACCAGCATTAACTATTTTCTTGTTCCTCGGCGGCCTCCTGTTCATGCTTATTTATTACCGATTCTTCCACGTTCGCAGAATAATGGACAATAAACCGTCGCATCCCCCAGGAGTGTTCAATTGCAGATTTGCCGGACCAACGGCTGCAGCTCTTTACCGGAAAAAGAAGAAACCGACGAGCTTCGTACCACCTCCGGGTCTGACGCCGATGGCCGTACCCTTCTGGCGTCGCCCGTTGCCGTCCTCCAGTGAGAACGAGGGCAGCAGCGTCGGATCGCGCGTGAACATCCATCAGAAGCTGCAAGAGAAGAAACAGAAGCAGCTGGCCGAACTGAAAATTATCGAGGAGGAGATCAAGCAAGGTAAACTGGTGGGCCCCGAGTGCACAGATCCCGACGATAGGCAACCAATTCCACGTATCAAACGTCATTTGGAGCCGCAGCTGCTGAGTTTGGCATCGTTGAACAACTTGGCCAGTTACGGCGTGAATTTGAACAGGCGTCCCCCGCCGAGAGCACCGCGCTCACGAACCCCGGAGCTCCTGTTGGCACCTAGGTATCTGTACTGCGACTGTTCCATTCCCGAACCAGAACCTGTGGAGATACCTGGACAGCCTAATTCCGACATTGAAAGCCAAATCAGCTTGCCCAGGTCGTACACATTACCACGAGAATTCAAATACTACCGCAGGGGACGCACCCGAAAGCCGATCCGAGCTGTCGCTTCGACCAACAGCTCTGACGGAGACGTCGATTCCGCCGATGATGAGTCTGATCACAATTCGCCTCCGGCTCTAGTAAAACCCCTGAGAAAACAGTACAGACACGAGACGAAATTATAAAATGCCAATTTACCTGTAACATAAACGTGCCTTATTATATAGTGTGTTCTTATAGTTATACATCAACGAAAACTCTTCTATATTTATTTAATTTTATTGTGTACAATTTATATCTATTGTAATACTAGTGAAAAATGTTTCTATTTAAATGTTTTGTAGATATTTTTATAATACTTTTTTTTACATTTTATATATAAAAAGAAAACTTACGAAAAATAATAATAACCCGATTGTTTTCATCCAAACAATTACAAATTTAATAAATGATTTTTGATTCGTTGAGTTTCATTGTATGTATGTCACAATTTCAAATTGAATATGACCCGTATTCTCATTAAAATTTAAACAAAATTAACTTTCTGCTCTCTCAGAGAATGCTGTTAGAAATTTACAAAAATATCAAATTAAAAGCCAATCCTATTATGTTATAATTAATGTATTTGTTACGATCTTAATAAATATTTTTATTCTTGTGTAAATGTATTCCATATTAAGTGAAATTGTACAAAATGCGTAACACAATTCTATATCAATGCAAGTATTTGTAATCGCACGAATGTACAACAATTCATTGAACCTCAACTATCACAGTACGACGATGATATTCAATGTCATTTCGGTCAGATTGTAATGTGCTTAATCTTGGTTGAGAAACAGGCAAATTCGCATTTTGTTCGAAAAGTGATTTAATAATACAACTTCCATTAACTGTCAAAGGTCACTGAAGCATGCCATTCTCTTTAATAATATCGAACGGTAAAATGTTTTAGTGAAAAATTATACAATTTTTCGTATGAAAGACAAATTTAAATAGTAACAGCTTCATGTGTTAACAATATGCATTGCTGCTGTATGTAGAGTTCCTTGGCATGGAATAATTAAAGATCAGTAGGAGAGACTTTCTAATAGTCGTGAGGGAGAAAGTAGAATGCAATAAATAACGAACGTCCTGTCGTTAGTTTCCAACAATTTCATAGACGAGGAGAGCCAGCTGGATGCGTCGGTCCGTTGGTGCAAGAAGAAGAAAAAAAAAACGAGAGAGGAAGGAGGCGGTGGAGGAGGATCAATAATGTTTGTTGCAGAAGGAAACGAGCAAAAGTAGTTTTGGACAGCTTTATTACCTTTCAACTAATGTATTCTTCACCCTTTTAATCATTTACAGTCTTTTGATATTGTATTCATTTAATTAATATAATATATTTTTAAGAGAAAATATTTCTATTCAAATTATTTAATATACAATAAAACAAATCCAAATCCATTCAATTGATTTTCTTTAATAATTTTCTTACAAAAAAAAAATAATAAAACAAAAAAGTCCTGCAAGTTGATACATTTCCATTTCACAACGCCTAATTAATATAAAGATTTTAATAATGCAAATATAACACATTTTCAAATGTTGTTTTCCTTTTGTAGTATTAATTTTAATACTGCGGAGGTTGAAGTTCTGTTGATTGTTAAAAATGAATTTAAAAATAAAGAAAACGTCACAATTAGATAATGTAAGTCATTATTCATAAGATACAAATAGTTATAATCATGATCAAATCTAAACCTAAAGAAAACAGAAATTCCAAGGGGAGGAGGAATAAATAGACAATTCAAAAATAATATTTGAAAAACAGCTGTAGACCGAAACAGTGTTAAACATATTAAAAAAAAAAATACAACAACTTCCAGTGTTTTTTCCTTTTCTGTTGTGTGTTCCAGTGGCCATCTACTACATGTCTTGATCACAGTCACGACTAATATGGCCTGGTTTGTTGCAAATGTAACAAGTTTTTGTGTTCTCTGGACAATTTCTAGATAGATGCCCCGGCTTATTGCAATTGAAGCATGTCTGGTTAGACATGCGATCAGTAGAACCTGCATCGGGACAGCTTCTGGCTATATGCCCAGGCTTGTTACAGTTGTAGCAAGAAGGAACATCAGGACTCTGATGACAATCTTTCGCGAAGTGACCTTCTCCGTTGCATCTGTAGCATCTCTCCATCTCCTCCTTGCAGTCGCGTGCGAAATGTCCAAGTCTGTTACATTTGAAGCATTTCTCGCGACCTCCTCCGTAGCTACCGCCTCCTCGGCCTCCTGGGCCAGGTTGAGTACATTCACGGGCAAAGTGTCCCGGGCGACTGCACTTGTAGCACACAGTCGAACTCATGATTATATCCTGTAATTCAAGTGAAACACAAACTTAGGACAACAATTCTTCGTGTGCAATCAATTTGGAAAAGGCGTTATCTTGGATCTATGAATATAAACTTTCTACACAGAGAACCCGTTTCGTAGAAGAAAAAAAAATAAAAACATAACCTCAAACAATTAGAGCGCAACGATTACGAGTGATATTTTGTGAAATACATCGAATTTTCAGCGTTCGATCAATCCCCAATGACCATGGGGGAATTATTCTGCAATAATTTATTGTCATTTATAGCTTCAGACCATGGAGGTGAATGACAGGCATTTTTTTTACACGTGGAACAAAAAAATTCTATTTCCTCGCAAACGTGGAAAATCACACATAATACCGAATTTCCTTCGCGTAACGAGCGCAGCAGACGAAGGGAAACGTATTTGCGGCAAGCATCGCATGGAATTTGGACCAGTAAAACATTGTTGCATTGTTTTAATGATCCACGTGTGATTTCAGAGCCAAACATTTATTCGTGTCTTGGAAAGCCGTGTCAGCTAGGAAATTATTGGAAACTCACCTCGATTTATATTATTCAGGTCTTGCAGGACTTATTGGCATACGAACTGATACTTCTTGAACTTGTTTCAAAGTGATTTATACCCATTCAGTTCGACTGAGGTTACACCATAAAACCAACTCTCACTGGGTAAATAATGAAAGAAAGATGAAACGCACCGGTAGTACTATTGGTCAAAGTCGTAACTAAGTTCTGCTCGTAGCACGCTTGACTCACGTAGCTGTTTCCTCTGCTACGATTTCAAATGGCGCCAAATACAAATTTGAATTTCATCTTACCACATCATTATTATATCATATGCTGCAATTGTAATGATTTCACACAAATTCAATATTTTATTACTTGCAAATAATAATAATAATCCAAAATATGTACTTTCCATAAATAACATTAAAAAGGTAAATAATTTACCTAAAGGTTTTATTATGTATTATTAACTTAATCTTTATTTTATTTTTATGAAAGATTACATGTATGAAATAAACATTTGTTACACTCAGTGTCATAAACAATATATCATCTAAATTTTATATCCAATTTATATAATTCAGATTATCTTGAATACATAGAATACTTGAACAAAGATATGTTTAATAATATAGAGTTTTGTTGAAATTTGCAAATTATTGATAGAATTTGGTTGGTAAAAAAAATCTAAAGTGCATTATTTTATCAATTACACGTTTAACAACAAATATTATATTTAGTTTTAACATTAATTGTTTAAACAAAAAGACATGTTACGTGCTTGAACAGTTAAATAAGTTCGAAATTCATATTTTCTAGATTGAAATACCATTTTGTTTAGTAATTTGCACTTTCCACAATCAACAAGTATAAGAACATAGATAAAAGATAAGACAAGATGGATTTAGTAGTGTTTTCTCCTGTAAATAAAAGCTGCTAAAACGTCAACCCTTATAGATGGAAAAGTTTATAATTAAATATTATAAGAGAAAAATAATTCGCCATTTTCTGAATTTCTTAAATTCTCTCCAAGTTTTTATATCACGTTCAAGTATTAATTTATACTTCGAAGTTGTCTAATCTTAATTTAAGATTGTTTAAGTTGAATTTATCAATTAACTACAAATCTTATAAAGCAATCAACAAGATCTATAAATTTATCATTAATTAACTTTAAAAAAAATCAAAGTATTATAACTGAATGTATTATCTACGGTGTTTAAATTACTTTAGTGTTTTTCTTATACAATGAAATTAATGATTATATATGTAAATATGTTTCAAAGTGGTTAATAATTTGTAGATTACATTAAATATAGAAGTAGAAATTAGATGAAACATGTAACTAATCTGTGCAAAAATATTGAACGCATGTTCTTTTTGAGGTTATGTACTTGGTTTCAATACAAAAAATATATATAAATTTCTCAACAAGGGATTAACTTTGCTTATATGTTTCATACAAATTCATTTTTAAGCAAAAAATTGAAGAATATGTTAATATATTATTACTTAATGATAATTACACATTTGTTGAAAAAAAAGGTACAAAATGATAATAGAGTGTACATTGCGTTTATTTCAATTCTACTTAAATATACATAAATATTAATTAGAGAAAACTGATGTGTATACGATATCAGATACAATAGAATTGTAACCCGTTTAGAATAAGTTGTTTACTTAAGGTCAATAGCCCTTTGCAGCAATGGAATTTTACTTATTTTTCTACATGTTTAGTAATTATTGTTGCAATATTTAAAGAAAATAAAATTGGGAAAAAAAAGATCATTCAAATCTAGTGATTGTGATGAAACAAACGATATTTTTGTTTAAACAAGTAGTAACTATTAAACGATGACATTTGACATGTAGTAGTAACTATACTTGTTCTACTACATAAATTATCAATTATAACAGTTATATTCGTTGTAGATCTTTTATGCAATATTTGCGATTGATTCATTTCATTGCTTTCTTTTTTAAATTCGAGTGTAAATAAATAATAAATTTATATCCATACGTCAAAACCTCAAGCCAAATAATCTAATTTCTTTAACAATGGCTAGATTCCAGTACTTTTCATTAATTCGATTGTTTTGTTTCCCTTTTAATCGCATAATTGATTATTCGTCGATCAACAAACAACGTTTGCAGTTGATGAATGTAGGTAAATGTGCAGACATATTTGCTTTCAATGTAACACCCAGCATTAAAGACAAGTGTCAAGTTCATATCATACTGCCGTTGGCCGTTTGCAGCTGTTATTTTTAGTCGTTGTCAAACTTGTTTGCGTTCCCTGAAACATAAGTACACAATTAATTGCATTTCGATGAACTAATTAGAAGATGATGAATCTGAGGTTATACGACTATCATCTGAAACTTGCTTCAGTTTTTACAAATATAATAGAATACGTATCAGAATTGACTAAAGACACTCATTATTTTTAGTTTAACTCTTATAATAAACGTGCAAACGAACGATTATTAAGAAAGAATGTACACAACAACAACATGTCTACTAGTTCACCGATTGACCGCAAGAGGTGCTATTAATAAAGCGATGATTCATGCAATTTATTAATAACTGTTATATAACATTTGATTGTAAATGATTATTTCACATTGATTATCAATTTTGTATAAATCTTAGTTCAAATGTAACCTACATGTATTTCATTTATCTCAAATATACGTGCATTAGTTATATTAAGGCTGTTATATAACAACTGCACTTATTTGGGAAATTCCACGAAGCGCACTCTAAAAGTAGTCCTTTATGAGTTAAATTACATAGTTCCATTAAAACGGATTGTATAGAAGCAGTTCCGGTAAATCTGATAAACATATGTTTGCATATTTATACAGAATTTAGTCATTATTTATGGTACAATACAATTGAATAAACTATAGATAGACCAAAACTAAAACTGAAAGGAAATTCATTAAATAAAACTGAACCTTAAGTTTAAAATATAGAAACAAAATATTTAAGATCCACAATGGCGCAAGAAAGAGCATAAATCTAATGTATTTCATAGGATTACGTGAAGATTTAAATTTTAGTGAATTTATGGACAAATTTGCTGAAATTCAAGAAAAATAAAATATAATTAACTGGTTTTCTTTTATATTACTATTAATTCAATTACATTAATATAAAAACTAAAGAATTTCTTATTCATTTTCTTTATTAGGGGACCTCACAATAGCAAAATTTATTAGGGGACCTCACAATCCTATTATTTATTAGGGGACCTCATAATCCTAACATTTATTAGGGAACCTCACAATCCTAACATTTATTAGGGGACCTCACAAACTTAATATTTGTGCCCGGGGCCTCACAATACCTAAAAATGGCGCCGTTTAAAATGAAAAAAGACCAATTGTCCTTTGAAACAATAGTACTATACTTCATTTTTATTTGTTTGTATTTAGTTTATATTTTTCGTAGTTTGTCACCTTATTATTAAGTCATGAGTTTATCCACCAGAAGTTTTCAGTATGTGAAATCTTATGTATATTGTAATCTATACATGTTTGTTTTCTATTAAACTTACTCTGTATGTGAGGATCCTACGTGCGCTTTCCCGCTTAGGGAATAGGCTTAGGCTGTGGCTGTATCCAGAATCGCATCCCGAATGTTGAAGCCCGTCCGCATGGAAATGGCGAGAGCGTAGGCAAGAGTCGAAGAATCGTTTGATCTGTTTCTTGAACAACGTAGTCGTCAGCGTGTAGAGGATCGGATTTAACGCCGAATTAATGGGCATCACGTAAATAGCCAAAGTAGCATAAACGAATCGATGATAGGTCTCCGACGGTTGCATTCCTGAGCAAGATGCACACAAATCTCAACAGTTCATACACTTAAGATCATGATTAGTATTTACCGGATAAAGCCGCAACTTTTATGATGATGACCGGCACCCAGCAGAGGCAGTCTGTCAGCACGATGATGCCGAAACGTTGCGCGACTTTGTCTCTCTCCTGGCTTTGCTGAGTCGAACGGCAGGCTTTTGTGCTTTTGTGAATCTCACGAATCATCCTGCTGTATGCATAGCATATGAACAGCAGGGCAAGAAAGTTCACGCAAATGAACAGCAGTATCGAATACAACCATCCCTGCAATTGTTTAATGTTAATATCCAAGTGGGCCATTCGGACTGGCGCCTAGATTGGACCACAACTTTATTTATGAAGAGCATATAAACAAATAAACAGCAGTATCGAATACAACCATCCGTGAAAATGTTTAATGTTAATATCCAAGTGGGCGATTCGGACCGGCGCCTAGATTGGACCACAACTTTATTTATGAAGAGCATCTTTTTGTTATTATTGTACGAAAATTAAAGAGAATGTAAGAATCGTTAAATTTTGAAACTAGAAAGTTTAAATACAAACGCTACATGATTTTGATTTGCTTGAGTGAATATAAAGACAACAAAATAATAACTTTCTTAAAATTGTACAAAAGTTAACTAATCAGCTTAAATTGAATGTTGATTGAAGATCTATGGTCTCTTTTACTAATGTATTAAGTTTACAGTTATGCATTTTCAATTGTATTTCAAAATATATATAATTTTTGAATGCCTTTAACTTAAATTACGTTACACAAACTGGTTCAGGTGAGCCAAATTTTGTAACAAACTAATTCAGATACGCCTTACAAATGAAGATATACTCAAAATATGAAGATGGAATGACAAGTGACAAATTGCTTCTTTTCGCCAGATTTGTTGCATTTGCTACGGTTTTTTGGATTAAGTGTTTCTTTAAATGTCATCTGAACTTTTTAAATGGTCCAAATTCGATAAATCTTCATTAACAAATGTTCATCTTTAACACTTACTTTGGCGAACGGATTGTGTATGTAAAGAGGCAAACACACTCCATTGCTACCGTAAAAGTCGTTTCCAAAGTACTCTTCACCAGCTGGAGTCAGTGGAACTGTGGCTACAATCGCCGCTAAGCTCCACAGGAAGATCAACGTAAAACTGGCTGCTTTTGGTGATGGTTGTTTCCTGGCCAGCGGTTGCGTTACAGACACAAACCTGTCCCAAGTCACCAAAGACAGTATTAGTACGGACGATTCGCAGGACAGGGTGTTCAAAAAACCTGCAAGACAAACATCAATTAATAACGCATCTCTTCCTTTTCACGTTCTCGTTGATCTTAATTGGACACAATAGTATTAATGGATTTAGCGACGTAATTATAGAGCTGGGGTTTCTGAATCCCTTAATCTACGGACGGCGCTCCAAATTAGCCATAGAAATGTCGAACAATGAATGATAATTAATGTACATCTTTTTATTACCGCAAACGTTGCACAGCGTGCTGTGTCTCCACCTCCACTGATGCTGCAAATACTCCCCGCGATACCTGTAATCCACCGAGGCTATTGCAAACAGGTAGATTCCCATCAGCAGATCGGACAGGGCTAAATTCTTGATGTACAGCGAATGCACCACGTTGTTGTTGGTGGGCCCTCCGATGAACCTGCCCAAGAGCACCATAATATTACCGACGCAGCCGACGCTCGCCATTATCCAGACGCTCGTTCTCAAGACCACATTGTCCAGAAGGTGTTCCTGGCTCGAAATTCCATCGCTTTTTGGCTCGCAGACACGCACGTGCGGTGCAAAAATGCACATCTCGAAGGCGTCGAAGTAGCTGGAAAACATTCAAACCCATTCATTTGCTATTCCGATCTATTGATTGTTAAATCGAAAATAAATTACAACTGTATCAACAATCAAGAAGTTGTTCAGTCAGCTTACATGTGCTTCAGATTCTGCAGAGATCGTAAAACTGTTTTATCGAGTTTGTCGAAAGGATTCTCTCTGAAGTCCCTGCGAAAATAAATAAGCAACAGATTAATTGAATAATCTCATTCAGATGAGCGATAATCTCATTACTCACAGCGAAGTCAAATTTCCCGCGTCTATAAATACATTACTATCCATACCTCCAATTTGATTACCAACCAGAGTTCTATAAATATTACAGTTCAAGATTTGCATGCGGCACACGTCTGAATACTTACAGAGCCAACAGACGAGATAGGCCGTCGAATGTGCCGTTCGTTAAATACCTTAATTTATTGCGGGATAAATATCTGAAAAATGGGGAAAAGAAACAAAACAAAATAGTAAAAGCGAATATTAATTTATTGGAACAATGTTAAAGTGAAAATGCGATTAAATCTTTAATTCGGGCACGAGCTTTATGTTTGCGTAAAACACTTGGAATTGATTTTCGATTCGTTATGAAACGGCGTCGGGAAAAGAGGCATCAAATGACGCGAGACAAATTGTCGTTTCGAAAATGCCCGGCCCATCAACACACAATTTGTTCCTCTTTTGTAGTCAAAATAGCGTTGCGCCCTTTGAACATCAATAAGCTTTTCAATTATTATTTTCCATTAGCTGCTGATGTTAAATCTGGAGTTGGAAATGCGACGCTCGATGATTAAAGGCTTCAGCTTTTAGAGGTGTGTCAACATATATTATGAAATGATTAAAAGCTCACTTGATATACGTGGGTGGGATAGTTTAATCAGTGTGTCTTTGGGGATGATGTTAATGTTAATTATAGGTAATATGTACATAGACCAGAAATAGTTTGGTTTTCGCATAACGAACTGTTTTTGCATTTTCAATGTACAATCATAAAATGTAGTATTTTAAAGAAACCCTTGGCTAACGAAATGAAACACACTTACAAGTTTTGTAATTGCGGCGTTCGGGCGAACGTTCCAGGCACAATGTACTCCAACAAGTTGTTTTCCAAATTAAGCGTCGAGAGGAAAGGAAATTGCGGAATGCTATTTCCACCTAGGAAACTTATCCTGTTGCCACGGAGATTCCTGGAATATCACCGGAAAATAAACAATCGAATGAATATAAATCATAATATTAACTTACAGGTACGTCAGCTGCGTTAAAGTTTGAAGCCCTTCCGCATCGATCGAAGATAATTCATTGTTGCTCAAGTCTCTGCGAAATGAAAAGGGATTGAAGTATCTCTATTTACCGCAAAACAATTCGATAGTTTCCGAGTATTTCGAAAACTCATCTATCAAGTTGAGTTACCTTTTTTTAACGTAATGCACTTACAGTTCGAGCAGTTTGGTGAGTTGCTGAAAAACTCGTGGATGAAGCTCCGAAATCTCATTGTACCGCAGCGTTCTGTTGTAACACAATTACTGTTCATAAGTTCAATTTTAAAGGTAATACATCGTAAAATTGCAACAGTTATGCTTTTGTAAGCCATTTCGTTGTCGTCCGAAAAATATGAATAAATATGATAAATTCTCTTGTGAAAGAGACGACGACTATATTATTAGCATACATTCTTTACTTTACTTAATATTGAAAGGAACTTTCGTCGTGTACGGTTTTTCATACATAAAATTAAAGCAAATGAATCTTTTCATGTTTATACCTTGTTCTTTTAGTATGATTTTTTTTGATACAATAAAAAAGACTGGTCTATTGACCATTGGTCTTTCCGCCCAAGAATATTATATACAATGTAGAAATGTACAAATAAAATATTATACGAAAAAAAGGGAGCCTCTGGGAAAGGGAAGGGACATCAATCTAGGGATAATAGATACTGGAATAGGGTTTGTCTGGGATACTTGTATTTAGGAGGGGTTGATGGATCTCGAGGGATACAAAATTTGAAGAGAGGGAGAGTCTTTTGAGATGACTTTAAGGGAAAGTGAGAGGTATCTATCGAGGAAAGGAACAATTTTGGTTTAGGAATAGAGGGTTATTTGCATTGCGGTTCTTGGTTCGGATGCGAAGAGACTTTCAAAACAAGGTTTTCGGCATTGAGAAAGAAGGGAGAAACCATTTTCGAGGATTGGACTACGGAATGTTAGGGATCGGTAGTGATGGGATCTTGTCTTGATTTTGGATTTGAGTTCTTTGGAATAGGAGTTAAGGTTGAGTTTTGGATCTAGCAGGATTCGTAGGTATTTCACGAAGGGCGATGGGAAGATTACGAAAAGTAATATGATGTAATGTGGTGGTAGGGAACTAAAAGGGTTTATTTGTTGTACCAGGATAAGGAAGTTGAAAGGAGGTTCAGAATTTCAGTTGTTATAGTTAATTTTGTTATAAATGTTGAGTTGATTTCAATTTTGGAAGGTTTTACTCTTTCTTCATGTCGATAATATTTGTTTATTGCCTGATTTCCAAATCAAATTCATAGTGAAATTATGTTTACAAACATTATTATTTACAAGCTTTGAAAAGTTTATTGGTCCAAATTAAACCCTTTGTCTTTGTGTCCTAACTCTGTAAGAGTATTATTTCGTTTGTGTTGTATTTTATGGAACATTTGCTGATGATTTTCTTTCGCATGAATAAACATGTTTGTTCGTAAAAATAATAGCTGTGAATGAATTATCTTTCACTGAAAGGCAAGGCCGAAAAGGAAATTTCTAATGCTACATTTCTATAATGATAAAAGATAGCCTTCGGACCAATCCAATTAAGTTGGGATATAAAGGGACTCGTAGGATCGACTTTTTACAAGAAGTATATAGAGATTTCTTGCACATGGGGAAAATACTATGACTGAAATAGTGGATTATTGTCTTATTTTATTATCTATAAATAAATGGAGTTTCGATGCGATTTGCTTTTTATTATTGTACACACACACACATATATATATACTCACAGTATTTCCAATGAGTTATTGACAGAGAAAATGTCGTCCGGCAGAACTTTGATGAAATTATTGTCGATGTGTCTGCAAGAAATACATTCGAGTTTATATCTAAAATATTTGCGCAGGAAACGTTCATTACGCCTCCAATATAAATAACAGGAAGCAAATTAATTTAATATAAGCAAATTTCGCATTAGACGTTGATTTAGGAGATGCGCTAAATATTGTTGTTTTTTCTTTTCCGAAGAAGATCAAAAACTCATTCGGCGGAATCTACGCATTAAAATCTATTTCAAGAATTATTACTTACAACTTTCGTAATGATGTGAAGCTTCCGAAGGTTCCCTGCTCGATCCATCTCGACTCGCATTGCTGCAGCACACTACGAAAAAAAAATGTAGAGTGTAAACGAAAAGGCGACAACAATGGTAACGACGAAAGATTCCGTCACGTGAATTTTGCGTAATTGAAATGTGTCTTGATGTGCTTAATCGATCAATTAAAGGGGTCAATCGATCAGTTGTCCAACGCCGGAGACTCGATCCCACTTTACGAATTGAAGTTGCTGCCTTATTTGTATTATGGGCACCACGAAAAACGGGTCAAAAGTCCGAAGCAGACAGTGGTCGCAATACGTTGCTGTACTTTCTGGTGAGTCCGAAGAGCTTATTGCATCCTCATTGAATACATTTGGTGACTGTTTGATAGCAACGATTGTTTCGATTGCTGCTGGCGTGAATATAGCATGGCCATCTCCGTCGATCCCGAGGCTCGTGAGCGGCGAATTACCATACGCGGTGAGCAAAGAAGAGGGTTCCTACGTTGCTATTATAACTGCGCTGGGAAACATAATCGGAGGGCCGATCGCAGCTTCTTTGGTGGACATCATCGGACGTAAATTGACCATAATCCTGATCGCAGCGCCGCAATGCCTCAGTTTCGTACTGATTTCCGTGTCCAGGTAGTGCTTTTCGCTGTGGCTGCACGTCTATAGGATTGTTTGATTTGCAGATATTCTGTGTCTTTGCTCTACTTGGCGAGATTCGTGGGCGGAATGGGCGAAGGATCCACGTTCACCGTTATGGCAATGTACATCGGTGAGATCGCCGAGCCTCAAGTTCGCGGTTCTCTGGGCTCCTACATTTCGTTGACGTTGAGAATCGGAATGCTGTTCATTAACGTAATCGGGTCGTATTTCACCATCGAAATGTCAGGCTTGATATGCTTGGTGCTGCCTGCTCTGTTCTTGCTCACTTTCGTGTTCATGCCAGAGACACCGTACTACCTGCTGATGAAGGGAAACGTGCACGCGGCGAGAAGAAGCTTAAGATTTCTGAGGCGAAAGCATAACATCGAAGAGGAATTGAGGACCATCAGCAACGACGTCAACAGGCAGTTATCGGAATCAGGAAGGTTTCGCGATTTGTTCGCGATACCTTCGAACCGGAGGGCGTGCTTAATTATATTGGGTCTCCGGACCTTCCAGCAGTTCAGCGGCATCTCGGCTTTCACGCTGTACACGCAGCAGCTGTTCAAGGAGGCCGTCGAAAATATGTCGCCCAGCGTCGCCGCCAATATATTCTCGGGCCTCCAATTACTCCTCACCTTTTTCTCCTCAATTCTCGTCGATATTCTCGGTCGGAAGCCTCTGCTCATATTCTCCTGCGTCTCGTGCTTCTTCATTTTGATCATCGAAGCCGTTTACTTCACGCTGAGGGACTTCACGGAGATCGACGTCGACGTCGTCTGGTGGATCCCGCTGACCGGCATGATCATCTACATCATAGTGTTCTCCGTCGGCCTGGGCAGCATCGTCAACCTGATGCTCGGCGAGCTCTTCAGCCAGAGTGTCAAGGCGAAAGCTCTGTGCCTGATGAACATATATTTCGCGTTGGCGATGAGCGCCACCACCAAGTTCTTTCAATTCATGACGGACCTGAACGGTCTATCGATTCCGATTTTCGTTTTCGGCACTTGCTGCGGCCTGGGCGCACTATTTTGCTATTACTTCGTTCCCGAAACTAAGGGCAAAACTTTGGAGGAAATCCAGCAGTGTTTGAAGGGGACGAAATCGCAAATTTAACAACAACTTACAGTGTATCGACGATGTCGGGAACTTTTTCGAATATCCTCACGCTCAGATTAACGAACTTGTTTCCAGTTAGGTCACTTGAAATATGAATTTGAGACTACCATTATTATACTTTTCGCAAACAAATTACATACAATATATCGATAAAGTCGTCGGGGTGGAAATCGCCCGGTGCAGCGCTCAGCCCTTTATATCTGCAGATCACATCCCGCAAACGGCAATGGCACGTTCCGTTGTACTGAAGAGCTGAAACGTTATGCATTTCGTATTGTTTCATTTCATCGCACAAAAAGTCACCCTTACCGCAAAAATGATCAAAATCGTCGTGCTCCGCGCCCGGCCGTTTTTTGAACAAATTGTCGAAATAATTGTTACTGTGCGTATCATCTACAATGTAAAATAATAATCAATCAAAACTACTCTAATTTTTGTCTTGTTTCGCCTCCTCACCGCAATTGAACTCGTCACTTCCATCCGCACAATCCTCGATTTCATCGCAAATGTTGATTTGCGGAATGCACACTTCTCCCTTATCAACCCCATTTGTTTCATTGCAATTAAAATATCCAATGTCGCATTCAACAGCATTGACTTAACACAAAAAAAAAACATATTTAAACATTAATTTTTCAAAAACATAAATTTGTCATTCAAGTATAATACGAAATCATTCTAAACAAGAGCTAAGAAACAATAGTAATTAAGAAAACGTGTCCGGAAGGAATTGATAGAAACGTTTTTATATGATAGTTTCAAAACTTCACGTCGTTTAACCTGATTTCCAAACTCTCCCAACATGCATCAACACGAAGTACATTTGCATTTGCAAGCTTTTTGAATTCCCTTGAATCTCCTTTGATTGATTTTCTATACGCTTTCAAAATCACAATATTAAACACAAATAAATGTCGTCCTTTTTTAGGCTGGAAACTCCTATGCTTTTTGCAAGAGTTCATTAGTATTTCTATTATTGTATGAGTATTTGTTAATCAGTTTTAGTAATTGTTACAATAAACATGATAATAATAGTGAAATTTATTGCAACAAACAAATTAGGAACTTAATATAATAGAAATATAAAATATAATTGCTGCAAATATTACAATATTTCATTAATTTTTTGATTAATTTTGTTTGTAATGAAACAAGCTAGTCCAATAAATATTGCTATTTAATACGTGCAACCATAAACAGCAATTTATTGTGGCAAAGTTGCTCATTATCCATATATAATCTAGAATTAGTAGCTTCGAATTTCGTAAATACTTAATAACATCGGTTGAATACGAGCGCCGCATCATCATTACAGTTCAGTTTCCCGGGTTTTCCTTCAATAAAGCTTCGAAAATCGAAGCACGAACTCAATTCTGCACAGTGTGCACAACATATTAAAACGATGTTTTTTCACTAATTGCAAATGCAAACCGGACTTATTATTTGTGGATTGGTACACAAATTTGCTTTTGTAATTATTGCAAGAGAAGAAACTCACCTGTCCGATGCCGACTTTCCAAAATCCAGATCACAAAAATTACGTACAACATTGTTGGAAATCAATCGATAAACAAATTTTTTGGGAAGCTTTTTAAATAAAACCTGTGATGCATCCAATTATATCGGGATTCTGTAAACAAGCCAGATGGCTTTTATAGATAATAAAACATTATTCTCGGTGATTTCATAAAGATATTCTAAAATCGTTATCATTGCTTTTATGCAGCAACTTTTCACGCTCAATGTATACTAATAAAAACTTATTTTTCTGTCGACACCACTCAAAGGAAATGGAAAAACGAATTGTTCGAACTTTGTTGTTTTCACCGGGGTTTTCACTACATTTCCTTCGGCGATTCTGGGAGATGTTTCCAGCAACGCGGCGCGTTTTCGACTGCAGATCGCGCATTTTCTGCGTAAACCTTTAGGGTAGACGTAGATCTGAACGCTCATTTACGCCTCAATTTAAACATTTTCACTCAAAGCACTGGAAAGAAAAAAGTAACTTATAAATAACGGTAATATTACAACATTATTAAGGTAATTAAGGAGAGTAATTAATAACCTGTATTACACCTTCACCGAAAATGAAATATCTCTGGATATGAAATAAAGGTTTTTTCAAGGATTCGTTTTTTTTTTACACGATTTCTTTCTACTTTGTCTACGCAAATGTAAAACGATCATCGATTTGATTTTATGTTGCCATCAACTTAATACGAGAGCAGAAGGACAATCACAAAAAAGAAGCGTAACCCGAAACGTTTTAACTTGCCGTTTATTTTTATGCTTCAACAAATGATCAATACTTGTATTTGTAACAAAAATGTTGAAATATTCATTTTTTCTCTCTTAAACTCTAAGTGATTATTTCAAAATTGCTACGTGAAGATGCTTACAAAATTTTCATAAAAATACTATTATTACGTAATACGCAATTGCAGACTTTCTAAATGTACTTTCTTTCACACAAGAAT
Organism: Nicrophorus orbicollis; assembly: GCA_018845635.1. NCBI lineage: Eukaryota > Metazoa > Arthropoda > Insecta > Coleoptera > Silphidae > Nicrophorus > Nicrophorus orbicollis. Next base: position 138,919 of record JAFMTC010001578.1, on the reverse strand, counting down.
AGCATTTTTTTACCAAATTTTAGTCAAAACCAATAAATAATATAATTTATAAAAACAATATGTAATAATAAACATAAAACCAAATATTATAATAAAAGGGTGGCGAAAGGGCTATCGACCATTGGTCTTTCCGCCCATGAATTACAATGTAGAAATGAATAAGAAAGAGAAAAGAAAATGATTATACGAAAAAAAAGGGAGAATCTGGGAAAGGGAAGGGACGTAATTATAGGGATGATAGATACTGAAAAAGGGTTAGTCTGGGATACTTATATTTAGGAGGGGTTGATGGATTTAGAGGGATACAAAATTTGGAAAGAGAGAAGATAAATTGGAGTTTTTTGACATGAATTTAAGGGAAAAGGAGAGGTATCTATCGAGGAAAGGAACAATTTTGGTTTTGGAATGGAGGTCTGAATGGAGGGTTGTTTGGTTCGAATACGTTCGGATACGGAGAGACTTTTCAGGACAGGGTTAACGTTATATTGAATCCATTGCGTTGAAACGCTAGTTAGGTGTATAAGATACGATGACTCGACGACCAATGGATGCTTAATAATAGTAGTTAGTACGTATAATTAAAATTAAATTATTCTTGTCGCAATAAAGCCGAATCCATTCGGAATACCTAAACAGCGCTCGATAATCTTGCCTGAAAAGGTTGTTGCCGATAGTCATTTTATAACGTTCATTAAGTTTAAGTTGTACATGACCAGATGGATGGATGTATTTACTAAAGCGGACATAACTATCGATGTCACGCTCGAAAAACGCACACACAATTTATTTACACTCAACATAATTTGTCTCACATACCAATATAGTCTGCACACTTACTTCCATTAAACTGATGCATTAAACCCATATTTACCTAAATATTACTTAGATTTTGTTTATTTACGTCGAATGTGGTATTCATTCATTGTTTATATTATTGGTATATTTATAGTTATTTCCATAAACATCTAGGAGTTTATGGATTTTGAGCGAAAGAGCGATTTTGATTCTATTTCGCTCAAAATCCATAAACTCCTAGATCTAGACACCCACTCCTATGTTGTTAAAATCTTCAACTTTTGCCTTTTCCCCCAATATTTCCGGTGTGAATTGAAAACTGTATTGCTGAAAATGATTGTAACCTTTTTAGTTATCTCCTCGCAGTCATCGGAAACTCCTTTGAATCCCTTGTCAAAACCAAAATACTATCACTCCTTGACCCTTCCATTCTTCCTTATCAATACTGGTTTCAAGCAGGAACGTCCACTACTCCTCCCCTAACTGTTCTTACCTCCAATTTCCAAACCTCTCACCGTCACTCGAGAGCCTTGTTGATTGATGTGTCCAAGGCGTTTGATTCGGTCTCCTATTCAAACTTTCCCATCTCTAATTCCGTCCCAACCTCAACAATTTAGTCAAGAACTTCCTTGAGAATCAATCCATACAAGTTAAGATTCGCGCATGATTCTCCAGGTGTTCCACAAGGATCACCCCTGAGCCCTTTTGTTCCGACATCTATAGCCCCAGTACCTTCGATTCCATCCTTTCTATTCTCTAGTTCGCCGATGATACTACCTTAATTTCTCATACTTCCTCTCTTAAAACTTTATTCCAAAACCTACAAATCCTTATCCTGGTGCAAGTGACGTCTAAAAATAAATCCTTCCAAAACAAAACTTTTAGTTCCCTACCACCGCATTACATCATATTACTTTCGGTAATCTTCCCATCGCCCTTCGTGAAATACCTAAGAATTCTGCTAGATCCAAAACTCAACCTTAACTCCAATTCAAAAGAACTCAAATCCAAAATTCCGCCACTTCCGATCCTTAACATTCCGTAGTTCTGCAACATCCATGAAATGTGAAACATCCATCTATAAATCCATCCAATCCTCAAAAATGGTTTCCCCTTTCTCACCCAATGCCGAAAACCTTGTTCTGAAAAGTCTCTCCGTATCCGAACGTTCCTCCCTGCGTATCGAATATGTGAAAAATCGTTCAGAAGTTACAATATTTGAATAGCCCCGATTTATAGTCTGCAATATAATAGACTCTCCGATATTTGCATAAGTAAATAATAAATACGTCAACAAATCAATTACTTTTGATATATATTAGTCTGATATTGAATTAAAGTAAATGTAGTGTAATCATTTACACTAGATTAGTAAATTTATTAATTCATAAGTCTAATTTAAGTGTGGGATTTTCTTTAAAATAAGTAATAAACAAATTATGATCAAATTAACTGCTTCATTACATGTCTAGTACATTTTATTTTGGTAATAACTATCATCAAATATTACAATGCAGATACATTTGTATATAACATATCACAAAATACATATACACGTGTAAATGCTTAATTATATAATATGCATGTGAATGTTGAATGGCTACATTGAACGTGTGCACTCAATAGGAATATACACATTTCTGCACCTGAATTAAAATCGATAAATTACATGAATGCAGTTTCAATCAATGATAGAGTAATTTTCGGTAAAATAAGCAAAGATTAACGACATTCATGCGACAATAAATTCACGCCAAACTGTTTTCCAGCACTAAATTTCCTTCAATAATCAAATAAATAATAAATTGTTGGAATGCAATTTCCTTTAACAAATTTGCTATTCTGTATACAATTTATCATTTTCTACTTAAATCTTACATGTTAATACGCAATGAATAACAAAAAAAAACAAACAATTAACTAAACTATATTCTGTCGATTTTGAATTGCATTCTGTTTAATGATTGCTTTACATGAAATTTGTTTAACAATATTGATAATAACAAATATTGTGTTTGTAATCATATTGTAGACATATACAAATTTTCTAATGAAAAGAAACTTGAGACACACACTTCCCCAACACTTTCGAAGGAGTAGTGACATGGAAGAAAGTGTATATATTTAGAAATTTGATACGTATTTTAACTTTAGTTCGTGTACACAAATATATAGCATCAAGTTGGCATCAGTGGTATTTTAAGAAATTGCGAAATACCACTTCTTATAATTGAATTCAGAATGATAATTTGAATTTAAGAACATTTTGCTATAATAATACAATATTGACTATTTATAAAAGATGATTATAACATATAAACTATAATGCCTACATTTAAATCAATATTTCACTTTTTACTATAATTTATGTATTGAAATGTTCAAGTAACTTATTTCAAGTAGATGTGATTGATTAAACTATGCACTTGTTGTATGGTAAAGCTTCTAATCCTATTAGTCATGGTGTATTAGTTGCTATAAATTATGTGGGCTTTACACTGTTGGATGTAATTTATACCAGCCCTTTTTGCAGGGCTTTGTGTTTGGTTGTTAAATAATAATAATTTGTAATTTCATGAATTTTATTGAAAATAAAAATACAACGTTTTCAACTATCTAACAACAAAATATCGGATACGTAAAATTGATATATATTTAGCACACACGTTTTGGCTTAAGTATTTGACACATAGAGTAATAGTAGTATAATTGATAGTAGTTTCTTGTTCATTCTTCTCGGATTATTCAATAACCAAGTAGATCCTCCTCGTCTTCGTCGAAGCTGTCCTCGTCTCCGGGCTCCCCTAAAGCGTTTACGAATTCTGAAACGTACGCCATTAATCGATCGTTATGCAACCAAATTCGCTCACCGTAAAAGTCAATTCGGCCGTCGCCATCGACGTCGACTTCTTTGATCATATCTTCAACTGGAAATAACAATAAGGTTGGAATGATTTCATAGCATTACAAGTTCTTACTTTCTTCCTCTGATAGGTCTTCACCCAGGCACTGCAAGACGGCCCTCAGATCAGAAGCAGTAATGTATCCTCTATTGTGTTTATCGAAGACGCGGAAGGCATCCCTCAATTCCTTCTCTTCATCGCCCGGTTGAATGGCCGCATCCGCTCCGCCGCTCGCCGACCACGCTATATCCATGAACTCCTCGAAACTGACGTTCCCGTCGCCTGTAAACGATTGAACTGTTAGCAAATTTGATCAGTTATTGTTCAAAGCGGATACCATCGGCATCGACCTCTTGCAACATTTGTTGCAACTCTTCGCTCCTGGCGAATTGACCCAGAGATCGCATCACCCTCCCCAGCTCTTCCTTCGTAATGCTGCCATCGCCGTCCTTGTCGAACAATCTGAACGCCTCGCGAAACTCTTAAATAAACCATTGTCATTCTATTGTAGTGTAACGTGTAACAATGAACCTTTCATTTGACTCTTGGAGACGTTCGCGTATCTTGCGGAATTCTTGGAGATGCGGCTTTTCTCCGTCGATTTTGTCGTCCGCAGCAACGGCACCGGCCTATCCGGAGGATTTGGATCAATCAGTTGGATGGGATTTGGCCCAACATCTCGATCGACGACGTTGCGAGTCTTGGGACAAATTATATATTAGAACAATTCGACTCATCGATTGTATTTCGATACCATCAAATCCTTTATGTGGTTAACAATTGGCGAAGATGTAAAGAAATTGTTTACGGCGCTAAACAATTTGTTGCCCTCCAGTTTGAATGCTTCTCGAGACGATGGTTATTTGAAAAAATGCTGAAAAGTTACGTGACCAAGTTGAACGGTGTGTTGCATACATTTAAGAAAAATAAGCTTATTTACCTATTATTGTTATTTTCAATTGTGTTTTAATGAGGGCGGGTGTCCGTTTATTTCGCACACTGCACCAAATTCTGAATCGGAACTACCCCCGACGACTATTGGGCGTTGCGTCGCGCCTGCGCCGCCCTCGCACATATCACCCCCCAATTGTTTGTTATGATATTCGCTAAAGCTAAATGCAAGTTAAATTTAAGCATTAATTCAAATTCTGCATAGGAGCGACGGCCGGGCTCTCCTCTTTGAGGCTCAATGTTTGTATCGAACATGCAATGGACATTATGTAATTAAGCAAACAAAGAGTACGTTCGTTGCGGGCATCATTCAGTCATTTAGTATCAATTGAACCTAATTCAAGGTTATTAAATTGAATTCGTCCTCTCTTGAGAAAATGCTTCAATGGGCGTACGCACAGGGAAGTTAACTAACTACAAAGAAGACTAATTTCGAAGCAAGTGTCATGACCTCTGCTACGTAATAATTGAATATCAATCAATTATCATTGGGAAAAATGAAATATGCATCATGACGGCCGAATCGATCAGACGAGATCTGATCTAGGTAGACGCAGCATCTTCCAGAAAATGCTGCTGAAGACGCCGCAACAACAGCTCAAAATTTGATGTTTAGATAAGGAAACAATGCGGATTACATGTTGCAGTTGGTAACATGTTTAGGTAGGTTTGGCCGGTGGCGTGATTCTTCGAAAATCGTTAGTGAAAAGGGAATTTAACGGCGCATGAGCGTCGGACGATTTTGCATGTACACACAATTGATACCATCGTAATTCCTTTAATTCACGTAACATGGATTAAGAAATTATATGGGTTGGACTTTGGAATTGGTAAAGAAATGAATGAGAGGGAATATTGTGTTCGAAAATGACGGTAAACAGCGGAAACCGTTGAATACGAGGCTCGGGTATAAAAGAGTGCCACTCGCGGCACCGGCTTTTAGAGCTGCTCGAAGAGTCGCGGTGAAAACGTTGAAAGCACATCGTCGGCTTTGCTTCAAGAGAATCTTCAGTCCATTTGCAAATTCATTAACAATCATCCGAAATGGAAGCTTTTCTGCAAAAGAAATACAAGTTGGCGACCAGCGAAAACTTCGATGAATTCATGAAGGCTGTCGGTGAGTGAAGATTAACTGATTGCTTTTTTTAAACGCACGCCTTGCGATGATCACCTCACATATCATAGTTATATATAAATACATTAAATATACTTTTTTCGTGCACACGAAAAAAGTATATTTAACTTTCTTCTGGTGAAAATTGAAGAAATTCTACAAGCAATAAAACAACAATAATTTTGATATAATACGAAAATATAATGTCATAGTTACGTTATGTGAGAAATTTAATGAAATTTTAAAGAAACATTTTTCATTGTTACGTACGGACGCAATGTTGTAGTTCATGTGCAACGGGTTGATGACCGAACACCTCCAACCCCACCTAGTATTAATTACTTTACTGGTTTCACTTGAATTTGATACGTGCTATGCATTTACACCGCAGCTATCGAATGCGAAACTCTTTCCAATCGAAATTGATAATATAAATTACAAATAATGAAAGGAAACCTGGTTGGAAACCAGCCAAAGCTCATAATTTATGTAGATGTTGATAATATTACGATCCTAATATAAATTACAAATAATGAAAGGAAAAAAAAACGCTGCTTCGATCAGCAAACAAATTTATATTTTTAATTTAATTCGATATTTCCTATTTGTTTGGAATTTTTCTTAAATTGATTATTTTTTTAATTAATTTGGCTTTTGTAAAATCGAGATCATGAATGCAATTATCCTCACTTTTCAGGATTTTTTTTGTATAATTTTTTATGTACGTTGTAAATGAGTACTTTCTGGGCAGAAAGACCTTCGTCAATAGCCCTTTTTGGTCCAATTTGCACCAATAAAGAAGTCTAAATAGCAAAATAGATATTGGATTTAATTCAGAAAAATAGTTTGAAAATAGCATTGAGATTGACTAAATTTAATGGATGGAAACATTTCCAACAGATTATATGTCTTTTGTAACGGTTTGTGACTGTTACAGTGTTATAAAGTACATAAAAAAGTAAACAAAGATAAAAATGAATGCTGCATTTTATATAAATTGGGTGAAAAAACCTAAGGTCAATGGCCCTTTGTAACAGTTGATTTCCATTTATTTCAATTGTAACAAAATCTTTGTGTTCTTTCATCAATTTGTGACTGTTTCTAAATATATATTTAAACACAATTAAAACCAATTTAATTACAGAATAATTGTGAAGTAACTTTATAATCAAATCAAGGATGTTTTTTCTTAGATATTGTATTGCAATTTGAACAATTACGAAACGTTTGTGTTATTATCTTTTCGATTATTTTGAAATTATTCACTTGTGCACAGTAAGCAATCAACTTTAATGTTGTTTACCGAACGAAGAGTCGCTTTTGTAATCTTTCATTATATAATTATAACGTTAACGTTAAAGAACACGTTTTGCGAACAATATACGAAATCGGTACTTGAATAAACAATTACTGAGTTGATGCATGATTATCATAAACATTTATGTTTGGTTTACTCTTTGCTTTTTTGGAGCAAATCGGAAGCAGTTAATGAAGTAGTTATTACTGAGTTGGTACATGATTATCATAAACACATCTGTTTGGTTTACTCCTTGCTTTTTTTGAGCAAATGGGAAGCAGTTATTGAAGAAGTTATTATTAACTTGGTGCATGATTATCATAAACATTTCTGTTTGGTTTACTCTTTGCTTTTTGTTGGACCATTTTCTAAGCAAATGGGAATCAGTTACTGAAGTAGTTATTATTGACTTGGTGCATCATTATCACAAACATTTCTGTTTGGTTTACTCCTTGCTTTTTTTTGGACCATTTTCCAAGCAAATGGGAATCAGTTACTGAAGTAGTTATTATTGACTTGGTGCATCATTATCATAAACATTTCTGTTTGATTTACTCTTTGCTTTTTTGGACCATTTTCCAAGCAAATGGGAATCAGTTATTGAAGTAGTTATTACTGAGTTGGTACATGATTATCATAAACATTTCTGTTTGGTTTACTCCTTGCTTTTTTTGAGCAAATGGGAAGCAGTTATTGAAGTAGTTATTATACAATTTTCATATTTCTGCTTAAAAAACGCACCAAACACATGCAGAAAGATGACAAGAGCTGTTCTTGATGCAATTTAATAATAAAGTTACAAGTTTCTTTGTACAAAAAGCTCATTGCTGAAATTCAAATCGTTGTAAATGATATTGTTTACCCATTCTACATAATTATGTGAAGGCTGCGTTTCTACAGTAGATACAAATGTTAAGTATGCACCTGGTGAAACGCGAAAAAATGCATTTATTCCTTCATTAAGCCTGTTTATCAGCACTTCCATAATATTTACATGACATGATGTAATTATTATCTGCGTTATTATTCTCGTCTGCGTTGATGTTGTTAATCGGAAAGTTATTTGCGAACCGGATGAATCATTAATCTTAACGGTACAATAGGTGAGCGCAATGAAATTTTCCGTTTCTCCAACAGAGAGAGGAAACTGCATTTAAGCAAAATTTCGATGCATTTTTCGATTCGATTCCACGAAACTGGAGCACGATACCTGTCTTCTCTGTTTCATTTTTTCATTTCGTGTTTTTCGTCTGTGGCAAGATAAGCCCGTTGTTCCGAATGCGGAGGAGCGAGAGAGGGCGGTACATTTAATAAACCGAAAAGCTAAAGGTCGCACTTTATCGATGATTAAACTTAATCATAACGTATAAATACGGGTGTGATTGCTGGGATGGGAGTCAGTACAGTTTCTCATTCGCTGGACAAACGTTTCGCTAAACTCTCTGCCAAAATGGAAGCCTTCGTCGGTAAACAATACAAATTGGACTCGAGCGAGAAATTCGATGATTACATGAAGGCCGTTGGTGAGTTGTTGTTTTTTGCGAAATTTAGGAACGATTGTGCAATGTTGTTCGCATTGTTATTCCGTTGCATTCGGTGTTTTCGAGCCTGCTTTTCTTTTTATAAACGGGCTGCGAAGGTCATCGGGTCCATAATCCAAAGGTACATAAATTAATAACGATTAAAGTACAAATGCAAAAAAGATGGGCAACAGGACGTGCGCGATCAAAGTACGCGGATTGTAAAAGAGCTGATTGATAACATGCTCGTCGAACATGCAAAGGCTTTTATTTCTTTAATGGATTGTTTCTTGTAATTAGTTAATTAACTGATTGTTTATGAATGGATGATGATGTTTCAGGTGTTGGTCTTGTGACCAGGAAGATGGGAAACGCTGTATCTCCCGTCGTCGAACTGAAGATGGAAGGTGACCAGTACGTCTTGTCGTCCACCTCCACCTTCAAGAACGTCGTCACCAAGTTCAAGCCCGGCGTCGAGATCGACGACGAGACCCCAGATGGCAGGAAAGTAAAGTCCACTTACAGTGTGAGCGGTAACGTCATTTCCGAAAAGCAAGTCGACGCCGCCGGTAAGGTCACCACCATCGACAGGACGTGGTCCAACGACGAAGTCAAGATGGTAATGAGCAACATTCTGCTTCTGCTTCTGCAAATTATACTAACATTCGTGTTTTTTTCGCAGGTACTGAAAGTCGACGACATCGTCTGCACCAGAATCTACAAGGCCCAAGCCTAAATCAAACATTACTTCTTTTTTCTAACGCTTAGGAAAACGACCTGTTGAAGCGCTTCTTTTTTTTTTTGTATTACAAATACATCACTGAATATTCGAAACGCACTTGAGTTATTCATTGCCCCATCATGCTCTCCCAGCATAACGTATTGCTAATTACTCCTTACAGAGGTGTTAAACTATGTGTACGTCGCATGTTGAAGTAAACAATTTGCTACCGACATATCCAAAGACATCAAAGTATAAATTGCCAGAGCTTACAAATTATACACGCAGCTGCTCCTTATTATACAATAGCAATTTCATAAAAGGGGACTGTCAGAGGGGACCGTTACTCACACACACAAAAGTAGTGGAAAATTTACAATCTACGGTTTGTAGATTGCAGCAGTTATATAACATTATGCATTTTTTTTGATTAAAAAAAAACATATCTGTGCTCTAAATTCATGATTCATGGATTACTTTATATCATATATATTTCGACAAATGTTTTTATTTACATAATACTTTCATACTTTCGAAAACAACCAACAAATATGATTGATAGATTACGATAATGCAAAGTTGCATAACGTCAAGTATAGTCCTTATCATGCAATCCTTTTTTTTAAATAAATGAAATTACGTTTTCGCATGAGAGGTTTTTTTTTCTGTATTTGAACGGGCAGGTATCAGGTATCTGTCACTATAGATTGATTGGTTTGTATTTTCTCAAATTAACGTATCTATTTAATATTTGTTTGTTTATTGACATGATTTGAATGGAATATGTTTATGATGTACGTGTTTTCTATTATTATTGCTGGCAATGCAAATCGAAACACCTCCCAGTGGTCCGATCAAATTACATTTGCAGTTTATGAAAGTGCTATTATGTTTCATGTAACGAACGTATTTTATTTCCATTTACTTTCAATGTTACACGAATTAATCAGAAGAACGTAGTTTCATGAAAGATTTTTACGTTCGGTTTTAAAACAAAGATGTTCGTATAAGGAATACCTTGCAGAATCTAAATGTAATACCAGATAGGAACATTAAATCTATCTACATGGACAGCGAATTATAGCCAAACGACTCAAGATATAACAATAAATTAATATGCATTGCATTCCCCAACTATCCTAGTTTCAGAATCATCTTTTAGATCTTTTCTATCTATTATAGTTTTCGAGAAAATCATTAAAACGTGAAGATGGTGCTTTTTCCTGTGTTAATTTTTCATTTCTTCAACTTTGACAGTGAATTACAGCCAAACGGCTCAAGACACAACAATAAATTAATATGCGTTACATTCCTCAACTATCCTAGTTTCATATGCATCTTTTGGATCCATTCTATCTATCATAGTTTTCGAGAAAATCGCTAAAATGTGAAGACGCTGCTTTTTCCACTGTTAATTTTTCATTTCTTCAACTTTGACAGTAAATTACAGCCAAACGCCTCAAGGCACAGGAATAAATTGATATGCTTTATAATCCTCAACTATCGTAGTTTCATATGCATCTTTTGGATCCATTCTACCTATTATGCTTTTCGAGAAAATCGCTAAAATGTATAGACGCTGCTTTTTCAGCTGTTAATTTTCCATTTCTTCAATTTTGACAGTGAATTACAACCAAACGGGTCAAGGCACAGCAATAAATTGATATGCTTTATAATCCTCAACTATCCTAGTTTCATATGCATCTTTTGGATCCATTCTATCTATTATAGTTTTCGAGAAAATCACTAAGATGTGAAGACTCTGCTTTTTCCACTGCTAATTTTTCATTTCTTCAACTTTGACAATGAATTGCAGCCAAACGCCTCAAGATACAACAATAAAAGAATATGCGTTACATTCCTCAACTCTCTAAGTTTCAGAAACATCATTTGTATCCATTCTATCTATTATAGTTTTCGAGAAAATCGCTAAAATGTGAATGCATTGCTTTTTCGACTGTTAATTTTTCGTTTCTTCAACTTTGTCCGTTCTGAGAGACGATACTGTGACCAATCTATTCTCAATCCGTCTCTGGTCATATTGTTGATAGATTTAATCCTCGCAACTAGGGTTGCCTGCCTATATTGGATGGATGGTGACATACATCTAGGGGAGATGGTTGCGCCATCTTTGAGAATGCCATCGGATTGGACATTTCGCCGGAGCGGTAACGGGACATTTACAGCTGCTCACAATATCTGTTCTCTTTATCTTTCTAATTTTTGGGCGTCGACCAGAAGGGGATAGAGCGTGTACGTTCACCGGTATCGAATAATTCCACCAAGCAATGCTCGTTCCGTTCTGTCATCCGTGAATATAGTAGTGGTGGTGTTGGTGGTGGTGTATGCTCGTACATTTTACTCTTGTTATTTATGCTATTTCCGCGGGTCCGTCAAAATCTGTACGTCGAGCGGTCGTGTATTTTCCTAGTGTAAGTGGTTATGTGAGAGTTCACAGTCTGAGTCATTTATTTTTCGGGTAGTAATACAATTATCACCATTAGAGTGAAAAGTGTTTAGTGCGATTGTAATTGTTGATTTAGTATGGCTGCGGCCTCGGCCTCTATATTTTGTGATTTCCTTCGTTTTCTATGAACTTAATAACTAGCAGAAAAATACACACACACCAACTACTCGCACACAGTAGTTATATATATATATACATTCATAGGAATATAATCAATACAGGTTAATAATGTTTTTGTATCTTTCTCTGTCTCTCCCTCCTAGTATAAGAAGAGGAAAAAAAAATGTGTACTTTCTCTGCCTATTGATTAGTTTTGCTTTGCTACTTTCTTTCAAATTCAGGTAGTTGCACCCTTATCACAATACCGTTTGATGTATTCCTTCAAATGTACATTTGATAATGTAATAATATCTTATCTTATCACTGAAGTATAGCTCCAAGTTATTATTTGTAAACACATTGAATTAGTGATCCAATACACTTACAAATCCAATAAGTTTTTAAGTGAGAAAAAAATCATGAAGTTATAAACATTTTACAAATTGAGTTATTCCAGATTGTAAATATTTAATAATCTGTTACAATTATGCATGCACCGCATTCCTCAATGTGGTATTAATATTAAATCAACATTTTTTCCTTATTCAAGTTTGCTTTATTGCAATCTGCAAGGCATCAATACATTAACATTTATAATTCAAGTCTGCATTTAGATACATACACTACTCTTGACATTTCGTGTTTATTAGCCAGATTTTATCTGGGCAGAATCACTGGTATTTGTTATGTAATTTTGTTGTGTGTTCTTCTTTCATCTTCTATTTACATGTGTTTCGTTGATATTCGACAGTATTGAATATGTTTTGTATTTGACGTTAGGTTCATGCGATGTTTAACTTTATAAAGAAAGCCGGATCCGGAGTGGCCAACGATAAAGATGAGAAGGAGAAGAGGAAACGGGACAAGAAGGACCGCAAGGAGAAGCAGAAGCGGGAGAGGGCTAGCATGTCACCGGAGGAGCTGCTGCGCCTGGACGAGGTGCCCTAGTATGAATAAACCATTATTTTACGTGCGCTAATCTGTTAAGTTCAAGGTCCGAAAGTCGCTGAAGATTACACGAAAACGAAAAGAGAAAGAAAAGTTACCCTCCGGCATAACGGCCGACTACACGGCCGATTTCCTGGCCAGCCTGGAGCGGGTCGATCCGTTGAGCATTACCAATTTGAACCACCTGAACGACGGTCACACGCAGTCGGACAGCTCCGAGACGAGCCTGAACAGCCTGAGCAAGGGCGGCATGCCCCCTGTGCCGCCGCGGCCGCCGAAACGGGGGATCCTGAAGATGCCCAGGATTAGTGTATATAGTGAACAAACGCCCACGCAAAATCCGACCGATTCTGATAGTCTAATTAGGAACACTCTGCAAAACGAAGTCATAGCATACCAGAATTTACCTCAGAACGGTTTCAGCTCGGATGCGAAGCTAGGGAATCTCCTGGTTATCACGACCGCATCTCCGAGCAACGACTCCTTGACGGATACAACGAACAGTTCGTTCGCGACGCCTCCGTTCTCCTTGAGCCCTGTGGGAGAATCGCAGGGATTTCACAGGTTGAAAAACCAACAACGTAAAGCGCATTTCAGTGCTGATGGAAACATCGTTATTTGTTTTCAGATGGTCTCACACCGCAACGTTCGATGATTTCAATTTATCCTTACCGCCGATTGTACCGCTCACCTTGCCCAAACCAAGAACGCTATCCATTAACAGGCAGCCGCCTCCGAGGAACGACTTCGGCTTCTCGCTGAGACGGGCCATGGTGTTGGACAGGGATTCCGGCAATTCTTCGATCTCGATGCGGGCCGTCATCTTCGCAGAGCCCGGCGCTATTGTGCAACACCAGAATGAGACTGGTTTGCTTCCGGGTGATAAATTGCTCGAAGTGAACGGAGTCAAAGTTGGAGAAAGAAGTCGTGATGATATTATAGATTTAATCAAAGCTTCGGGCGAAAGCGTCACACTGAAGGTATTATTTCTTGATTCATTCTCTTTCTACATGCAATGACATAACAAAGTTTGACTTGTACACGAAAATTACAATCGAATCGGATTTCAAAGAAGAAGTAGAGGTACACTCAAAAGTTATAACAGTATCAAATGCTTTAAGTATTCCGTTCATAAATTACACGCGACTCGCATTTCAAGTAGGATAGCGATATTTAAATGAACGCTTTCTTCAGAATTCACTTCTATTTTCGTATAATACCCACACAATTACGCTATAATTGTCGACAGCTTTTTTTACAATCGTTTACTGAAGTCTGTCAATGTTGATTAATATGAGACATAGCTGCAAACGATTATCGTCCTGTTGATATATAAATCTACTTTTCCTTTATTTCACACCTGGGATAGTTATAACAATAGCAAGAAATTCTACTGTTAAAAGTAGCGCGCTTATGAACCGAACGTGAATGTCGGCTCTTTTATTCGAGTTGCGTGAAAGGTTAGCAGACGAATCGTTCAATGCATATCCAAAGTTATCTCCGTTATGAAATATTACTTCACATTTACGTATTATACTAAAACATTCATGTTATTCACAAATGATATATCTTCTTATAACAATCACATTTTCTTATCAAGGATGTAGAGCAACCACATCACTGTAGTGGTTTCATTTTCCGCACGTGTATATCGAAATAATCACGTAATTTATGCATTTGTAATGACACAGTTATTTTGGATATAGGTTCAGCCCGTGGCCGAATTGAGCGAATTAAGCAGACGTTCTGGACAAGACGGAAGCGAAATATTTTTAGATGATGCTAATATCAAAGGAGGAACATTGCGACGCTCCGGTAGCCGAAGATTCAACGTAAATATGACGGTAAATCCTCTTCATTTTCTTAATCATTTTATTGTTATCCTGTTCAATAAGTAGGTGATAATTTTGTCTACACATTAAACGAACACGAATACCGTTCTTTTAAGGTAAAAATGGGTCACATATAATCACGTCTCGCATGATTATTAGTAAGTTACACAATTGGATTTCGTTAAAAGTCAATGCCGTCGTTTAATAAAATGAAAATACATGTGCAACACCTAAATAAAATACCCGGTGATTCATTTTATAATACCATACTGGTAGAAAGTGAAAGAAAAAACTAGTTTTTTTTTAATAAAAATGTATTCGCTTACTCAACATAAATAGGTTTCAAACACATCAATTTGAGAATGTAAATATGCGTTAATTGATTAATTAATGGATTACATTACTTCGCTTAATATCTCGTGACTTTCGGAATATTTAAATCAGTCTAATTATGCAACGGCATTCGATTATAGGAAGAAGAGGAGGAGGAGGAGGTGCTGGTGGAATACGTTGTGTAATTGCATTTTTTTTTAAAGGAATTATTCAAAAATTAGGCGTAGTTATGTATTAGCATTTTCTGTTCTGTTGCGCGCTTACTCCGTAGTATTGCCATCACGATCTTAACACGACCTTGTCGCAACTGCTGCAGCGGCAGAGACACCACGAACGAATAGTGCACACCCGTTCGAAGAGAAAATAATTTGATTAGCATACTTATACGCATATCTTCAGTCACACATTTGAATGTTCCTTTGCTAAACTAAACCCCCCAAAAACAAAGTAAAGAAATGTTCGAGTTGGTTTGATTGAAATTCAGTGATTTTTGAATTGTGCAGTGCTTATTTTCTTCATTCTTCGCGAGAGCGTGAATTTGAACAGTTTTGTCAGTGGGCCGAAGATCACAGAGGCGTGCGTTTCGTTCAATTTCACACGGATACGTTAGTTGTTTCATTTTGCGAGCAAATGTTTCACCAGCTCTCGCCCTTCGAAAGCTCTCTGCGCAACGGCGGCGGTGCCAGTAACAAGAAGTGCCATTCGAAATGCACGGGAACTGTGCACGGTGTCAGGGCTGTCGTAAAAGAGAGGTCGAAGTTGAATCGGCAGGTTTCCGCTGGAAAGAAATTGTCAAGTAATTCGAGGTGCACGGACGGGAATGGTAAACATATTCTAGAAATATCTTATTTGCAATCTGCGGCCCTTTTCCGCAAGGTCCCTGGTTACGAACTGCAGGAAAGGTTCTGGTTCAAAGATTTGCTAAAGGTTCGGTGTTTAAATGCTTTCAAGGTAAAATGAGAACAATCATTGTTTATATTATATTTCCTATATGCTTCGTGTAGTAGTTACATAAATCTTGTAATTTGTATGGTTTCATAGAAATCGTTCAAGTGATAAAGATTACCATTTTCCGTTGTATTCTCGTTCAGTAAAGTGTCAGATTTCGCGTTAGCATAGTCCATTCATAAAATCGGTATTGTCTAATTATAAGTGCTAATAACTAGGTTACACGTTTACTGTAACATTATGTTAACTATTACTAATCTTTTATTCATAAGACAACATTTTATTTGTTCAATTCTGGTAATTGAATGTAGGCAATTGTTTAGTAAAGTTAATAAATTATATTTGTTTCTTTCTTTTTTCATTTTAGGCAAAGAGTGAGGAGCAGATTGCGTCAGAGAAGGAATGGTTGGACGCGGAGAAGATGTGGCTGATGCACCGCGGAGGATTTTCTATGGCCAGGAAACTGATCGTACCAGATTTAGAGCCGGGAAAAGTGAGACTGCAGATCGAGCAAACCGGAGAAGTGATAACCGTGGACGAAGATGATGTGGAGAAGTCGAATCCGCCGCAGTTCGATAGGGCCGAAGACTTGGCGTCGCTGCATCAGCTGAATGAAACCAGCATTCTGCACACGCTTCGCCAAAGATTTGCCACCAACTTGATCCACACCTACGCCGGAAATTCTACCCTGCTAGTGATAAACCCGATGGCACCGCTATCCATCTATTCGGAGAAGGTTGTAGCCTTGTTCAAGGGCTGCAAGTCGGAGGACATGCCTCCGCATATATATTCCATGGCACAATCCGCTTACCATAACATGTTGTCCGCGCGAAAGGATCAAACGCTGCTGTTCCTGGGCAGAAGTGGTTCGGGCAAAACGACAAACTTCCGGCACTCCATTCAATATCTAATGACTGCCGCAGGGTCAGTGAACAAGATCCTGACAGTCGAAAAGCTATCGGCAATTTGGAACATTCTGGAGAGTTTCGGGAATTGCCGGACCGTGATGAACGGGAACGCAACTAGGTTTACGCAAATTTTTAGTCTTGACTTCGACCAGAGCGGAAGCATAGCCTCTGCGAGCATACAGATATTATTGCTGGATAAGACGAGGATCACGAAGAGGATGGACGGCGAGACGACGTTTCACATAATGAACAGACTGCTGTGCGGAGTCGAGGGAAACCTGAGGAAGGAATTGTTCTTCGATAGTTTGACGGGAAACGAGCAGAACGCATTCTTCGTGCAGCTGCAGAAGTTGGAGGACAAGCACAGGGCTCAAACCGATTTCGGAAAAGTACTTAACAGTTTTGAAGTTCTCGGTGTGCAAGAATCGGATTTGAAAATCATTTGGAGCGTCCTTGCAGCGATATTCCATCTTGGTTGTGCGGGGGCTACTAAAAGTGAGTCGATGAAGCGTTCAATTAAGGCGAATTAATTTGCATTTCATTTTTTAGATTCTAATTCCAATAAGTATCAATTTAACAATCCGCAGGCTGCTCAGAAAGCCGCCTTACTTCTGGGCAGTTCTGTTGAAGATTTGTCAAGAATTATTTTTGGTATATCTTCTGGTGGTGGTCTCACGACGCCGAATGCACCCAGAGCACCCTTCAGGACGCCATCCCCTACCGACAGAACTTCTGATCGAGAGTTAACTGGTTTAGAGGCTCTGGAAGGAATCATCACAGAGTTGTACGCCGAAGTGTTCAACTGCGTCGCAAGTCTGATAAATAAGTCGATTTCGGCTTCAGCGAGTACAGTGAATTCTTTGCTTCTTGTCGACTCGCCGGGTTTTCAAAATCCCGCTTCGTGCGGTCGACAGGCAGGAGCAACTTTCGACGATTTGTGCTACAACTATCTGCAGGAACGGCTTCAGTTGCTGTACCACCATAGCAATCTGGTGACGCCCAAAGACCGTTACGAACAGGAAAATATAAACATTAACCTGGACGATACCTCGCACGAGCACATGGCTAATCCTAGTCACATTGTTAATTTATTGGACAAGACAGCTCAAAACACTGTTGTCAGAACATCCCAAATTGACCTACGTGAAACGGACCGCAGAGGACTGCTGTGGCTCTTGGACGAGGAAGCCATATATCCCGGCTCGACGGACGATTCCTTCATCGAACGATTGTTCACGCATTACGGAGATAGAGACTATCAGCAACTTTTACTTAAATCATCAGGAAATCATCAATTCATTTTGCAGCACATGCAGGGCACGAATCCCGTCCTTTACAGGGCCACCGGCTGGCTCAAGTGTAGTCGCGAAAATCCGGTGAGAAGGGCGGCACTGTCAATCCTACAAGACAGCTGCAAGTAAGTCATCTCAAACTATAAAAGATTGTTTAGCAAACTGTAATGTCTTTTATTTTCCAGGGAAGACTTTAATAAACTATTCGTGAATTCGCGCGGATTAGGGACGACAAGTTACAATGGTTCACTGGTTGGCATCGAAGGATCGCAATCGTTGCGACGCGCCTCCAGCATTCGAAGAACGTTCACCGCAGGTACGGCAGCCATCAAAAGGAAATCCATTTGTCTGCAAACCAAATTCACGGTCGACGGTTTGGTGGAAACTCTGCGAAGAACCAAAATTCGCTTCGTTCAGTGCATATTGCCTCAACACAATGCCGGGCTCTGTGAAACCAATTCAGCTCTAATATCTACCAAAAACGATAATGGTTTAGTGAATGTACCGTTGCTACGTTCGCAGGTAACTTGTTTACTTACACATATCAAAAAAACAGAAATAATAACAATATTACATTTAATTTCAAGATTCGCGGTGGGCAAATCCTGGACGTTATTCGGCTTCACAAACAAGGACTTCCATACTTCATGCCGTTGGGCGAATTCCGTCGCAGATTCCGATTGCTGGCATTCGACAATAAAGTTGCCAACAACGGATCTGTCTTGGATGAGAGAAGAGCGGTGGAAGATATAGTTTCCGTTATGGATATGGACTCATCTGGTTACCGCATCGGATTAAGCCAAGTAAGTCTACATTATTTGTATTAAGCAAATGGCTTTCTTCAAGTTTTGAAATTTTCCAAAGTCCTAATATGAAATGGGAAAATATATACAATGTTTTCGCCGCTTCATCCTAAATAAGCGAAACATTTTTTTTCACCTCGTCAAGAGGTTTCTAATCATGTCCGGTTTGACTTACATATCCATTTGAAATTGTTTTAGAATGTATATGTGTTTGCGCCGTATTCAGAGAGCAGAGCGTCTAAATACCTATATTTTTTTGATCAATCGAGAACACCGTTGACCGCATTTCAGCAAATGCATTTTGCTCTTTCGTTCAGAAAAATCAAAGAGCTTAAATTTTGTACTAAACTATATATTTCAACAAATCAAATCAAATATTACAAAAGCTGTTATATACATTATATGGCAATTATTTAACGTAAACAAAATGTTTTAACGCGCGCTCCATTTGCTTGCCAATTAAGTTGGTAATTAATACTGATCTAAACATGGCTGAAATACTTCATCAAGAAAACAACCAACGTAATTTGATATTGATTGGATCTTTACTAACTAAATATAATTTATTACGTGTTAAAAACATAGGGCTTTAATATTTGATATCTTCAATCAAACAAGATTGTTTTAGGTCATTTATAGATATTTGGATCAATATAATGATGATCTAGTTGCTAATAACTGAGACTTGAACATAAATTATTCAATTTATTTGAGTTCTATCAATACTTACGTTTAAATTATCTATTATATAAAGAAACTTAATTAAACTGAGTAGAATGTGATACTGTAAATAATAACGTTTAGTCTTGTAAGATTGGCTGAAGTTCAAATTTGTACGCGGCAAATTGTTTTGCGAAAAAGTCGTCAACAAAGTTTGAGAATAACTACTTTGGTGAAAATATAATAAAAAAAAGTTTTATTTAAAGATTTCTGAAGACTACAATAAAGTTATATCATTTAAATATAATAGATATAGTTTGAATATATCTTGGTTAGTCAGCTAACTAAATTTGATCGTATAAATGTTCATAATTTGTTTATTTATTCTAAATGTAATTTGACATTATTTGTTTAATGATCAATTATAGACCAGTCCAGTCAAGGTTCATTTAAAGCATTGCGTTAAGTAAATATGCATCAATCGGATGGTCTACAAAAGTTACGACTTTGTAAAACGTACATCTATACGAACATTTACTTCAGACCTGAAACGAGTTGGATCTAATTCACATAAGTGTGTACAACGAATTGTACATGAAAATCTGCAAGTAGTTTTTGTACGTTAACGTACGTTAAAAGTATGTAGGTGAATGACAATTTTGTGTTCCACTTATTCCGAGTTGATGATTGTTTGTTATCGTTTTATAAATAATTTGTTTATTCACATCGAATCCGATTTGAGTTAAATTTCTTTCATTACTACTCGTTTAGGAAGTCATCAATCGGGAAGTTGATGATTCAAATTGAAAAAAATTACAACGTATTTCTATCCTATTTGGTCTGATGACCTCTTTACCGAATCCGGAATAGTCGTACCGAGACTATTTGGATTTGTTATTGTGTCCGTATTTCCGTTATTCCTGTATTCGACACTACTTAGTTTTTGTCGTAATCCATCAATCATTAACTATAGACCAGGGTCTTTGATTAAAGGTTACATATTTGCTTAAATTTAGAGCCATCTCTGAGCTTCAGCTCTTTAGGCCGTTGTGAAGTCTGGTACATTTATCGAGAGCCGCAAATAACCCTTCAAAGAGCCGCATGTGGCTCGAGAGCCGCAAATAACCCTTCAAAGAGCCGCATGTGGCTCGCGAGCCGCAGATTGGCCCCCCCTGAACTATAATATATCCACCATGACAAAAAGTTGTTTTATAAGGAAATCCGACTAAGAAAAACTGAAGTAAATCAAGGACAAAAGACAATATTGCAAGTGTAAATAAAGTTGACTGCATCCATTGTGGAGATTTATTAGTGAGAAGTTCTTTTTGACCGTGCTGTACATCTCGGAGGATTATCACATGATCCGACAGTCGCCGCATCTAATTTAAGCGAAAGTCCCCTGGGAGTTGACGAAATGAATACAAATTAGATACACTTGCTTGGAATTTTCATTCTATTGTACGAATATTAATAATACCCATTATGATGCTGCATTATGCATTACTCGTTATTTTCTTCTTTTTCATCGAATTTTCGTAATTTATAAACATTATTACAATTTTTGATGCAACCATAGTTTATAAAAATTATAATTATTACGAATTTATTGAATAAAGTTATAAGAATGAATTAAACTAAATTTATATTCATGCTTAATAATAATTCTTGCGGACATGAGAGAATCTCGTGACGTGGGTTCAACAAGTTAACAATGATTTACATGTTGTTATTGTATGGACGAGTTGCTGATGGTACGTTTTGGAAAGTAAAGTAAATAATTGTAACATACTTTGAAGATAGGCATTGTAAAACGTATATGAAATTAATGTAAATGATTTATTATTTTGTTGTTGTTGTTGTTGTGATTTCAATAATCATTTATGTGTGTGCTTAACAAATAGTATGCGATCGGAAGAAATTCTAGTGAAAACTGCTGTGCGTATATATTGAACCTGTCGCACCTGTATAGTCTGTTACCTGTTTAGGTTATTACTTGTATGGTTTACAGTTGTAGCTAAGGCGAAGAGTCTAAAGCAATTCAGTGATGAAACATTCGCGCGCCGCAACACTTCCTATACGTAAAAAAGCGCAGCTAACTGTACATTAATTAACCATCCTCATTAAATACCTCTATCTACATATACGACCGAAAAGAAATAAATGAATCTGGGTTAAACAAATAACGGCGTGCCGCTCTTTATTTTTATATTGAAATTGATTAATTCGGCGTCGGTGTTGATCTCAGTCCGTGTTTTTCGGTTCAAGTGTTTCGGTTTCTCAATAATGCTCGCTTTCATGGACACGGTTGAATATTTCGTGCTGTGTTCAACTTGAACTTGAACTATATATAAATATATAAACGACAGAATTGCAAAGTGTATCATTTGAAAATAGTATAGAGGAAACAATACTTTCTCTTGTCATATAAAGTAGAAAGTCGCCGTACGCTACAAATTCACTTTGTACATTTACGTTGCAACTCGCAGCGTAGCTTCTCCGAACGTTGAATTAGAAGGGCTTAACGCAACGCAACGCATCTTATCTCTCCGCGCGTTAAATGACCTCGCGAAATTCAACAGGTGATTCCGCCAAACAGATGCAATCCAACCAGTGTGATTCGAGTGCGAAGAAAAAGACTGTCAACTGCAACCGGAGGGCTGCGAAAAGTGATGAAGTGAATATGTGGAAGAAGCAAGTTGAATCGCGCAAAGATAAATGCATAATCAGTGCAAAATGCGAGGAGAGCGTGAAAAATGACAAGTTAAAGTTTGCCATAGATCATTTCGACAAGATCTTGCACGAATATGGTGCGGAGTCGGCGATCAAGAGCAAACCTAAGTTGCAGAAAGCCAAAACCTGCAGCATAATCGAGTCGAAATGCATCTTGAAGAAGGGCATCGTCCGAAGCGATTCCGTCACCGCGTTATTCGGGGGTCAAAAGACGCAAAGTTTGCAAAGATTGCTGACGGACGCGGGTGGAAATAATGCAAGCGTCATGCGGATCACCAAAAGTATCAAAGCAAAGTGCGCTTCGCCTAAGCAGGAAATTGATTTCGTAAGCAGAAATAAATCGAAAGAAAGCATCAACATATTAAGGAAGAGCAGGGGTGTCGATAATTGCCAAAATGTTAAACCTGCAACGTCCAAAACTACGAAAGCCGCAAATTGTGCAACGAAAACGGTTTCCAAAGGACTGAAAGTGAAGGAAATCCAACGCACGCTGCTCCTCACGAGCAATGCAACGGCGAACAATTGTGAAAGCAAAGTTAAAACATTTGTGAAGCGTCTGCCGGTTTCTTCACCGTTTATAGTAAATAGTAAACAACAATTAAGCAAACCGAAACAGGCCAATAAAGAAATTGACGTCAAAGGCGGAAGATCGCCTTCGAACGCCGCAAGAAAAGCAACATTGAGTAGAATTCCAATCTCGAAGGAGTTGAACAAAAGCATTCCGAACGGTCTAAACATAGATCGAAATTTGAGCAGTGCGTTCAAAACGAAAAGTATGCTGAATTTGAATGTTTCGACCACTAGAAAGGGCGATGTTGTTGTCGGTAGATTGGCGAGTCAAAGCGATGTTTCCAAATCGAATGACGCCGTTTGCAATTTCGGGTCGAAGAAACGTACCTTTGAAGCGAAGTTTGCGGTCACTTCGAAAGAAAAACCGTCCGCGGTTTTCAAACAAAAGAAACCCTTCGAGAAAAGCGACAGCGGCATCGAATTAAGCGTCGGCAGCGTCAAAACCAATTACAGCTCCGACGAAAATTCAGATGACAGCGGAAATATGTCCAGCGGCGTCGACGAACCGACGAAACGCTCGTTTTCAGGTTCACAGTCAACTTCGCAAAAGAAATCGAGCGAGGTTTGGGTCCATCAAAGGATAACGCCGAATCGAACGGATCATTCATTGATTTGTTTCATTTCTCTTCCTTGCAGATTTTCTTCAGGTCCAGAATGCTCACTGATTTGGAATCGCAGCGGGACGAGAAACTCGCCGGTATGGTCGTTCATCTGCAAGCTAATTGCAGGGGACATCTGGCCAGGAAGAAGTTGGTGAAGAAGAAACTGCAGGATTTAGCGGTCCGTTGCATCCAGAGGAACGTGCGGAAGTTCATGCTGGTGAGAGATTGGCCCTGGTGGAGACTTCTGGTGCGGGTTTCGCCGCTTTTGAATGTTCATAGGACGGAGGAACAACTGAGACAAAAATCGGTAATTTTTAGTTTGTTTTTGAAAAAAAAAATGTAAATTGCTTCATTGAAATATTTTAGGAGGAACTGGATTTGCTGAAAATTAAGTTGGACAAAATCGAATCGGAAAGGACGAAGCTGAAACACGAAAACGACAAACTTGAATCGAAGGTAATACTAGTTAATTTAAAGAAGTTTAGATTTATACTTAGTATTTATGAACAGAAAAACAATATACATTATTACAGAACTAGTTTTGAGCAAACTATCTTTTTTTCATTGATCAATTTCATGGATTTTAATATCGCTTTATTGTGTGCATTTTTAATTGAATTATCAATATTTATCAGTTTATGAAGATCTTGGACGATATTAAATTGCAGTTTTCAGAGCAGAGATGCATTTTTCTAAATTCCTGGTGTAATTTGTATATGCATTTGTAATGCAACGTGTATGTGGAACAAGAGACGTATAAATATAGCTGAAAAAGAATCATAGAGACAAATAGTATTGTGCACTTTATTTTTTTAATTTTTGGCAAATGGCCACATTAATACAGTATATTTTTAGAAACAACGCGATGCTTACATATGTGCGTGTGTGTGTGCGTGTCTAAAAAATTGTATTAAAAATAACTTTTCGAAAGATTTTAATGAACTTTGGGAAATTTAACTTAATTTCCTTTGATTGCTTTTGTTTAAAAATAAGTTTTGAAAGATGCACATTTGCGTGGTGGGGATTTCGTGGCTCAGTTACGAAGGAATTGCGTAAGAGTCAGTTGGAGCTTAGATTCGAACGCGTTTTGTGTGTGTGCTGTGCGCGGGCCAAATATATTAAGAACTAAATGCCGCACATACCGTCCAATGCATCCTCCAAATCGTCCTACGAACCCCTGTACCCTCGATATCCGATAAATTCCTCGACCTCGTACTCCAGCAATGATTCCCTGTACGCTAAATCGTCCCCTTACTATTCCTCAGCCTCCTCTGCGTATCTTCCACATAGAACCACCACCAACGATAACCTGTATCGGCTTCCACCTCTTGCACCTGAGCGACGATCCAGGAGAGCGGATCAGAGCTTCCAGTCGATTCCGCTCCGATCCGTTCTATCGTCTCCGAGCCGATCCATCATATCCACTACGCCCAGTCGATCTGTAACGCCGCGGCGAATATTTCCCCAGAATCACTCTTCCTCGAATTACAATGATTACGACGACAAAGATCAATCCCCAATTGTGTTCGACGCCAACCTGACTTTCGTGCTTGGCTGCAAAACCAAAATGCGTTCGAATCTGACCCCGATCCCTGCGCATTTGGAGGATTCGACGGCCTCCAGTTATCTGACGAACAAAATTTCCGATTTTTTGAATCGGACCGATCATGTAATGGACGAGTGGAAAAATATGGATCGCAAGAAAAAGCACATAGACGTAGATAACGATTACTACAGCAAGAAGAGACTGGGCAAATCGCGTAGCGCTACGAACATAATGATCAAAGGATTTCAATATTACAGTCGAGCTAGCAGTTGTTCAAGATCTTCTATGGCTCGAGAATTGTCGGAAGATCGCACTGAGGATGAGGCACTACACTCGTACAGTCTGTGAAGTATAAGCTAATGCTTCTTTTTTTTGCATATTCCTTCAGATGATGGAGATTTCCGCGGATTTGGCCGAGGAGCATTCAACTTCCACCCTGGCGGCCGAACGTTTGGATGCGGAAACCAATGAAAGAATTCGTCTGGAACGCGAACTGAGCGAAACGCAGCACAAGAACAAGCAGCTTCAGCAAACGTCGGAACGATTGGAGATGGAACTGTTATACGCTCGGTCAGATCTGGATGGCATTTCTGAGGAGGACGATGATGGCGACGGTGAGGGTGTTTTTAAGCAACGCTACGAGCGGGTGGTGAAGGAACTGGAATTCACGAAACGCAGGCTTCAACAGCAGCACGAAGATGACTTGGAGCAGCTCGTCGGGCTTAAGAAGCAATTGGAAAAAAAGGTAAATTGTAGAGTGCCAATGTTACGTCGATTATATTGTTGCATTACGTTTTCAAGTTGTCCGATGCTTATGAGGAAGTTGAAGAGCAGCGTCAAGTAGTCGGCCAGTGGAAAAGAAAAGTTCAAAAGTTGAACGGGGAAATGAATGATTTGAAACATCTGCTCGAAGAACAGGGAGCCAGAAATAATTTGCTAGAAAAGAAACAGCGGAAATTTGACTCCGAAACCCAATTGATGCAAGATGAGCTGCGCCAAGAGAAGCTCTCGAAGGAACGTATTTGCCGGGAAAAAGAATTGTGCATGGCAGAAAAGTTCACGTTGGAGAGTAACATCGCAGTAAGTTTTATGAAAATAGATTACACATTGATCACGCGTATTATATTTACATATTTTTATTAGGATATAAAACTGGAATTAGAACTGAAAGACGAGAAATTGGCGGCTTTCCAAAGTGAACTGGATGAATTAACTTATGGAGGCAAGACAGAAGAGGAAGTTACATTGTTGAGGAAACAAAAAATTGACTGCGAACGGCGACTGCACGATCAGGAGGAAGAGTTAGACGAATTAGCTGGGCAAGTTCAGCTGCTGGAACAAGCGAAATTGAAGCTTGAGATGAATTTGGAACAGATGAGAAAGACTGGCAAAAAGGAGGCTCAGCTGCACGACGAGGAACTCGAGGAGGTAAGGTGCAACGCGCAGAAGAAGGTCAAGAGCTTGGAAGCTCAGCTTGAAAACGAACACGAGGAACGAACGATACTCTTGAGAGAGAAACACGATTTGGAGAGGAGATTGATGGCCGCCATGGAGAATGATAATAACGAGAAGGCATGCGACGAAGCTCTTCTGCAAAGATTAAAACGCGACCTTAAGAGGACCAAAGCATTGTTGAGAGATACGCAAACGCAGCTGGAAAGGCTGAAGGCGGAGACACCCGGAAAGGCAATGATCAGGCAACTGAAGAATCAGCTGGAAGACTTGGAATGCGCGAGAAGTTTAGCAGTGAAAGCGAAGCAGACCCTCGAAGTTGAACTTTCGGAAACGCAGTCGTTGCTCGAGGAATCGAACAGGCAAAGGAACGACGCCGAGGATAAACTGAATGCCGTCAATCGCGAGAGGAGCGACATGCAGTCCCAATTGGAGGAGAACGAGGAAGAATTGGCCGAAGTTCTTAAAAAATATAAAGCATCCGTGTCCCAAATGAGCTTGGATCAGCTGGCGCTTCAAGAGCAGGTGTCTCTGGTAACTGATCTTGAAATCGAGAGAAATTCTTTACGCGAACAATTGGCGGAATTAACAACGAAATTAGAAAGCGTCGAAAGTATGGGCGACGCTTCCTCCAATTTAGTGATGAAAAGGTAGCAGATCAATCGGTTTCTAATTTCAAAAATTACATGAATCTATTATTTTTAGAATGGAGTTGAAACTGAAAGAGCTAGAAAGTAAGTTGGAACTGGAGCAAACGACGAAATCGCGCTTGGATGTTCAAATCTCGCGATTGAAGGAGGTCGTGGATAAACTGCAGAACGATTTGTCAAACGCCAGAGTCAAAGAACAGAATTCGCAAGATCAAGTGAGAAAGTTGCAACGGAATCTTAGGTAAGCTCGAAACCTGTTTTTGCGATTAAATATTCATATACGCGTTTTTCTTTAGGGAAATAAGGGACGAACTCAATAGCGCGATGAGTAGGGAGGGCGAAACCCTTCTGAAGAGAAAGGAATTGGAGAAGAGGTGCGAGGAATTGGAATCGGAAACTGCGACGGCGAGGACGGACTTGAGGCTCGCTTTGAAGCGAATTGAGGATCTTCAATCGGCAATTCAAGGCGACTTAGATGACGACAGCATCGACAATTCCGACAGCGAGCACGACAGTTACAGTTCAGACGATTCCGTGAACACCTTCCTCGCAGCTCACAACAAGGAGAAGAGCGACAGAAGATTCTCGACCGCCAGTTCGTCTGGCGGGAAAGAGTCTGGGTCGTATGCATGAGTGGCAGTTTCCATCTGCAGGACAATTTCTTTAACGTTCTGCAGGAAGGAATCGGAAATCAATGGCCAAGTGCACTACGTTTAAAGATGTTATTATTATTATTATTTGTTTTGTATCTTAATTTGTGATAACTCGATCAATTAATATTGTTTCTGCGGATTATTATTTTTTCTAGTCTTCACTGTATAGTTAAAACAAGAAGATATTTATATATAAAAAACGAGAGATAGAAACAGGCAATTAGAATATAGAAACGAAACCAGCACGGAGAACTTAATAATACGCAAAAATCAAAAGAAATATCTTATAATATTATGAAAGATTTTGTATATGTTTATATTACGTGTATATTTATATTAGAGTATTTATCTTCATAGCTCTGTTT
>JAFMTC010001578.1:97162-110736 GCA_018845635.1 Nicrophorus orbicollis | reverse complement strand
AATGCTGCGCACTCGTACACATATTGGAAACGTAGCAACTAATCGTCGAACCATGTAAATTATCGTAGAAAATTAGATGCATGTACTGGACATTTGCATTGCGATGCTTTTTGGGGGGCAAATATGTAGTAATATGTAAAATTAAATGATTATTATATTAAACATGTTTCTTGTTTTAGTCGAGTACATAATAATACTTCAATGTCGTTGACACGCATTCAAATTATTATACTAACATAATGTATCTACTGTATTTAACATTATTATATACTAATATTTCTGTAACATATCCTTAATCCCACCAATAATAATAAACAATTTTTTTCTAACATTAACAAGTTGTCTTCTATTCTAAAAAGATCTAAAGCTTTGGCAGTTTAGTATTATTGCATCAAGGTTGGTCTTCCTATAAGCCTCCTGCCGCTTCTGTCTCAACTGTTCCAAAGACATCTGCTCCAAGGACTACGGCCCAGGCTGCTGGTCAAAAACCCGATACCAGAGCTTCAGTTCGAGTTTCGTGAACGTCATGGTACTGTGGAGCAGGTGGTGGATGTCATTAGCAAGAATCTCGACGAGAACTTGTACTGCTTTCCTCGACATCTCGCAATCGTTCGATCGACTTAGGCATAGAGGATTGCTATTCAAAATAAAGCAGTATCTCCCACATGAATACTACATCATATTCAAGTCTGGGAGGCTCTTTCAGGTCAAATACAAAGATGAACTGACGTCCAATACTATCTGGAGTTCCGCAAGGAAGTGTCCCTGGACCCTTGCTGTACTTGATTTTCACGGCTGATCTTCCAACCTCTGAGCAAATCACAGAGGCCACATTTGCCGAAGACACTGTTGTTATGGCATCCCATGCAAGCCCAACAACAGCCTCACAAATGCTTCAAGAAAACCTGAACAACGTTTATTGCTGGTTCAGAAGGTGGAGAATCAAGTCCACGGAGGCCAAGTCTGTACACGTGACGTTCACAATGAGACAAGAATCTTGCCCACCCGTATCATTGAATGGACGTGCCATACCACAAGCTCATGATTCTAAATATCTGGGCATAGACACCTGACGTGGAGGAAACACCTACTAACAAAGAGGAAACAGCTGTATCTGAAATTAAAAGGGTTGCATTGGCTGATGGGAAATACTCGGCCACATCTGTTGAGAATAAACTGCTTTTGTACAAGACAATCATAAAGCCTATTTGGACTTATGGCATGCAACTTTGGGGCTCTGCCTGCAATTCAAGCATTGATGTGATACAGAGGTTTCAGGCGAAGACCAATGCTCCTTGGTTCTCCACAAATGAATACATACACCACTTTACTAACATCAGTTTTGTAAAGGAAGAGATAGCTAAATATCAACAATGGCTGGAGGACCAATCCAAACCAATTAGCTACTGGAGAAACATATACAGAATCACTTCGACGAAGACTAAAGCGTTTTGAACCACACGATCTGCCTTTATTTTAAGTTTGTTAGTGGAGTTTGGTCAATGGATCAATCTCCAATAATCTTCTGTTTTCATTTTACATTTTATTGGTACCAGAGCTTTTGTTAATATTTGTAGATGGATAGCTTTATAAAAGAAAATGTTGGTCATCTTTAAGTGGGTGTGTTTTTCATTATTCATACATGTATTAAAAGTTATTAGAAGGCATTGCTATTGAATTATTCAAACCGTCGTAATGGAGATCATTGTATAATTTATTGGCTCGTTCATCAAATAAGTTGGTTGTTATGAAGTGGTCAGGAAATAATTGATATTATCGACGGACCAAGGGAGGCAGCATTGACAAGGTCGTACACATTTTCAATGTATTCACTCACTGGAAAATGCGAATCAAATACAATTTGTCGGAAATTGATATTCTTGAATTGAATAAATTGAGAAACTGGAGGAGTGGAGGATGGACGAAATCTTATTTATTTAAATAAATGCGCGCGACTGGTGTTTGTGTTCCGAGGCACGTTCCGTTGTCAGGGTATTCTCTCTGGACTGACCTGTGCTGGTCAAAGTTAAAAGCTACCCTGTTAGTTGAGGTCAAGTAATTCCGTTATGCAGTACGCACGCACTGAACCTGAATAGCGAGATATGTTTGTGCATTCACTGAGTATCAAGTCAGGATGCAATTAAATACATGATCAGCAAGTAAGTGTGTAGTATGTGCACATACATTATGACTTTTTAATTATCCTGAAAAAATAATTATATTCATAGTAAACAAAGAAAAACTGTTGGAAAGTGCTATTAATATAATAAATTATTATATTTATTGAAATGTAAATATTTCAGTTAAATGATTTCATACTTTGTTCAACAACAAAATTGTGTATATTAAAATTGTATTTTTTGACACGCAAATTGAATGCCCTCGTATAATTAGAAACGTGGAATAAAGTTAGTTAGTGAGTTAACATAACGGAACGTTTGCTTTCATCGTAAAGAAATTGCACCTTGAGAAAACGATATGTTTTCATTTAAATATATCGATTAACCTCTGTGGTAACGTGTATTGAGTTACTGTGAACTTGAAAAAATGTAACCATAGCGATGACTACATTAAACATATATTGTAGTTGCATATGCCAATGTAACTCCCACTATCATCAAACATTTAAAGACACGAAACTTTCAAGAAGCATTTTTTTTGAAATAACTATTTTAGGTCATTGTGACACGTTAAAATGCAAAGAAACTAACCAAACGTCGACAGTTTTAGCTGAAACAACTTCTTCAGCACATGAAATTGGTGGGGAAGGTTTTGAAACGTATACCCAAAACGATTTAGACGAATTACTTGAGGATAATGTCATGAATGACAATGATATCATTGGTATAACTCTTGATACCGTTGAAGAACAAGAAAACGAAAATGAATCGGAAGAAGATGAAACTCCAGTTACACTCACTGCAAGTGTAATTCGAGAAGGTCTTCAACTTTTCAGTAAATTGGCAAACCATTTCTTCGAAAAAGATGATAATTCTGAACGAGCATTCAAGATTCAACGCGAGCTTCAGAATTGCATTTCTGGATATCAGGAATTTATTTTTCACGTTCCACATGAAAATGGAACGTATCAACCGCATAAAAAGAGAACTAAGTGTATATTTAGATATTTATTAGATTTGTGCTTAATGAGACATCCAAAATGCTATAAAGAAACTATGAAAAAAATCCAAGATCCAAGAAGATTTAATAAAGTGTTAAAGTAAAACTAGAGAAAACGTACAATTGTAGTTGAAATATTCATACTAAAACTTAAATAATATATATTATTTTGTAATAAACGCACTAACAATGTTTTTGTAGACCATTGAAAGCGGTCGTTAAATTATGAATATGATGTATTCTTGTCAATTATATGTCTCACGTGTACAAAAACGCTTACAGCGTTTAATGCCGTGTACGGAATGAACACATTTTATGAATAACAGTTCGATAATGTTTTTATTTCCATTACGCTGCGAACAATGTTCGTTCGTTCGGGTGTATTCCGTGCTCACACTATGACCCCCCGGGGGGGGTCAACAGTTCATTTGTACTTTCTAGAATGGTTACAGTCATACAACGATTAGGCTTCTCGCGAAACCGCTTTCTTGACATTCAAAAACGCTGATTGACATCATAGAGCGCTTTGATTCTTATCGAATTATGCAAATACTTTCGTTAATTACGTTTTCCAAAAGAAAATAAATCATTTATTCAAATTTCGCATGAAAAAAGTATTTGTTTAGATTAATACCCAAAATGTTCTGGTTTTCAAATCATTTAAAGTTTAAAAAGCTTCAAATTGTCAAAGGTTTTTCTTTGTTGTTACTGCATTGTAGATGCTACTTGAATCAGTCTCTTATTTTCATCCAACAGTAGTACGAAATGACATTTGTCATAACATTTTAGATAAAATCTATGAATCATTCAAACAGCATTAACTGCAAAAGAAAAAAATCCGCGGATTGACGCGATGGCCGAAAACGTGAAGGTGATCGTGAGGTGCAGGCCGATGAATCAAAGCGAGTTGACACTGAACAGCAAGGTTTGTGAGATGGTAAAACGCATCGTTTTCCCCAATGATTGTTATACGGCGATTTTAGGTTGTTGTGAAAATGAAAGATTGCATGGTCGAAATTTACGACCCGAACGAGGGAAGCGCTCTGCCAAAACAATTCACGTTCGATTCGGTGTACAATCAGGATTCGAACACGGAGGTCATCTACAACGATATTTGCTACCCGTTAATAGAGGTGATGGAGTTGTGAAATGGGGTGTATTTGTTTGTAAATTGTTTGAATTGTAGAGCGTTTTGGAAGGTTACAACAGTACGATTTTCGTGTACGGCCAAACTGGATGCGGCAAGTCGTATTCGATGGAGGGTGACAAGTCGTCGGATCCGCCGGAGAAGGGAATCATTTCACGTGCATTCGAGCACATCTTCGAAGCTATTTCGGTTGCCACGCAAACCAAGTATTTAGCTTTGGTCAGCTACTTGGAGATTTACAACGAGCAAATTAGGTGATTCATTTGAAGAGCGATGAGCAATTCTAAATGTCATGTCAAACTTTCAGGGATTTATTGCAGCCTCACGAAAAGCTGGGCCACGAAAACAAACTGAACTTGAAGGAAATGCCCAACGAGGGTCTGCAAATACCTGGACTTACGCAACAGCCGGTGCACAACGTGGACGAGTGCGAACGTTATTTCCAATACGGCACCAAAAATAGGATGATAGGTGCAACGTTGATGAATCAGAATAGCTCAAGATCTCACAGTATTTTTACGATTAGCATAGAGCAGATCTCGCACATCGATGACAAAGAGAACATTAGAAAAGGTAATGAACTCACCGCATCGGTACTAAATGGACGAGACTTAATTGCATCGGTTTCAAGGCAAGCTCAACCTGGTCGATTTGGCCGGCTCCGAGAGGCAGGCTAAAACTGGAGCGACGGGAGATAGACTGAAAGAAGCGACGAAAATTAATTTATCTCTGAGCGCATTGGGTAACGTTATATCGGCTTTAGTTGACGGCAAGGCGAAGCACATCCCTTATCGAGATTCCAAATTGACGAGACTCCTGCAGGTAATGGCGATAGCAGTCAGTAAGCCGTGTCTGTAGTGCTAATATTTCAGGATTCCTTAGGTGGCAACACGAGGACGCTGATGATCGCCTGCTTGAGCCCGGCCAGCAGGAATTACATGGAAACATTGTCGACCCTAAGATATGCGAATCGCGCTAAAAATATAAGCAACAAGCCGCGCGTGAACGAGGATCCGAAGGACACGATGCTGCGGCAGTACCAAGAGGAAATAGAGAAGCTAAAAAAGTTGCTGGAATCCCGTCTATCGACACCTTTGAAAATAGACGCCTCGGATGACCTCCCATCGAAAAACAACAACAGGGAGAGCGAGCTGGACACGGAAAGGGATCGCCTCATCACCGAGTACGAGCTGGAGATGAGGAAGCTGAAGAATCTGCACGAGAACGAGAGGACGGAGAAAGAGAACATCCTCAGGCAGATCGATGGCATCAAGCACGAGTACCAGAAGAAAATTGAACAGTTGAATTCGCAGATGAGCAAGGGCGGCGATTCGGTCAACAAGGAGGAGATTTTGAACAGAATCGCCTTGCTCAAGGCCAGTTTGATAGGTGGTGAGAAGGCGGACGACCTGGAACTGTCCGATAAAAGGAAGCGAAAGAAATTGGCGTCGGAGCGGAGGTTGAGGTAACAAAACCGAACAAAATTAGACTAAATTTCCAAAATAATATTTCGTTCGTTCAGCGCTATAGCGCATGTTTTAGCGAAGATCGAGATGAACGAGGACCGCGAAATCCTGCAAAACCAGTACAAAGATATCAGTCAGGAGTTGAAATCGAAAACGGAAGCCTTGAGGAAATACCGTCTCAAAGTATGCAGTTTCAATATATTTCCGCATTTTATCATAATCCTTGTTTGTTAAGGTGAAATCATTGGAGAAGGAAATATGTGATATTCAGGGTGAATTCGAAACGGAAAGGCAGGATTATTTAGACACGATCAGGAAGCAGGAGATGACCACGCAACTGCTGTCGCAAATCTCCGAGAAGATGGTCGGCACTTTGAAGAAGGAATGCAACTATAGGTGCGTTTGCAATTAGCATATTTCTTCAATCATTCAACTGAATACGTTGCAGCAATTTAGAGGCGATCAAAGAGCAAGCGGTTTGGTTGGACGATTGTCACAAGTATCGGCTACCTGAAATGGTTGTGCACAGAACTAAACTACCCCCAGCAGGTACATGAGCACTACGCGTTTAGAGGATGTCGTGTGTAATCAGTTCATTTGCATTCAAGGTCAAAATCATAACCGGATATCGTCGAGCAATTCGGAGATGAGCATAAAAAATTGGAGCGCTCCAAATTCGCCGCCCAACTTCGACGTAAACTATACTTTTTAACGTATGTTAAGATCATGCAAGATGAAATATGTTTTAGGGCAACGATATAGTAGGAAATTACTTTAAACCGAAACGAGCGACGGAACTATTGAATCAGTCACTGCGTATGGACACCAATCAAGTGTTCAACACTTGGCGAGGTAATGGTAAACTGTAACGCAATAGTTTGTTGTATTCCCAAAATACTAATAAGAAAAGATGGTGCTGTTCCAGATTTCGCAAGGAACAAGCCGACGTCGACTGTGCCTCAGAATTTCCAGCAGAGATCGCCAAAGAAATTCAACAATTTCTTGGTTTCCTCGGACAACTACCTGAAGAAGCCGCTGCGTCTGAAAGCGCTACCGAATATCGATAAAACCAGGAAAGATCATCTGGGACCACTCGACGTCGTCTGATTGATTGTTGAAGAGATATTTTATGGAACGTTTATATTTTCAAATGACGAAGTGATTTTTCTCATGTGTGATAATTTGAAAGTTTTAAATATATAATATATTTTATGTCACTCTTACTTTTTCATATGTTGCATGTTCTTACTGTGCAACATTTAGTTTTACTATTTGTGAAAATATCTGATTGTTAAAAATCATAAAATCTTCCAAATTTCAAACAAATAACTGAACACAGAATAACTCATTTCAATTAAGTTAAGGTGAACCACGTCAATTAGTTTATTTAGTCTTAATTCCATTTTATTCGAGAAAATCTAGAGACAAGTAAGCACAAAACTTCTACACTTATTATTTACTTTCTAAAATTTCGTTTTTTTTTAAATTTTCATTAATTTAATTAATAACTCACAAACTAATTGAAAATACATATATTAAATACCTAAATTATAGAATAAACTTCCGAGAATTGAAGAAGACAACTTTGAAGAAGTGAACTTTGAAAATTGCTACAAACTAAATATGCTAAATTGTCGGAGACTAAAATTAATTATGTAGCTATTTCGACGTGGGATTTCCATTCATCAACAATGTAAAACACGTCATAGGCTAAAAAAATAATTCATAAATTCGCGAAAGAGCGCAAAATTAAGGCGCATGTTCGATTCTTCGTGTAAAAACATAACCAAAGAAAAGTTGATGTGAATATTTGTTAGAACTTGTCTTGCATTTGAAATCTTGTTTAAAATGCCCGATGTTATTGATTTAAGACCGAACCAGGATTTAATTGATTCCAATTTTACTGGTTACAAACTATCCCTGGCTTCGTTGTCGACTTACAGTGAGAAGAACACTGAAACTCCTTTGAAAGTATCATCGTCCAGTTGTGGCTACAAAGAAACCAAGTTGTTCACCCTGCACAATCATCTATTTACCAGGAATGATAATTATGTATATTACATCGATGCATCTTTCGTAATACAGGAAGTCAGTTTAGATCCCATGAATGGAATATTCAGTAAATCTTCCGTTTGGGAACTTCCGCATGAGCAGGAACCCATTTACAATCCCACGTTGGATTTTCCATCAGATAAATTGGCAGTCGTATCGGATGGGATTAGTTCCTTGTATATTTTAGAGATCAGTAAGGAGATTTCGACTTGGAAAGTGATGAGGAAAATAGATGTTGATTGTGCAGCAATTATCAAACATAGTAAATTGATAGAGGATAAGTTGCACTGTTTGCTGTACAATCTAGTCGAGAACAAATCGAATTTATTGTGGATCGAAATTGATTTGTCGTCTGGCCAATTTGATGTGCACGAATTCAATTCACAAGGAGATTTACATTTTGCTCAGGTGATTGAACCGGATGCCATTCTGGTTGGGGCTGAGAAAACATTCTTTCCAGAGACGAACAATGCTGAAATTAAGTATGTTTGGTCTCAGGACTCTGACTTTATCAAAGCTGAATTCAAAGTAGGGTCTAAACTTACTGTAAAAGAAGGAATCATTCAAGTGTTGGATAAAGATGATGTTTTAATGGAGGGCAAGTTGGGTGGGGAGGTCGTGGAAACTTCAGTTGTGGTGGAGCTCGATGAAGGAAATGGAATTTTGGCCTTAACTGCCAGCAAACCGGTTTCTGGTGTTAAATGGATTGAGTTGATCGAGGGATTGCCTGGCGATTACAAAGCCGATGAGCAAGAAGTTGATGAAGCCAATTCCAAATTGGACAAGTTTACAACCGAAAATGAGGCAAGATACTGCAACAGCTTAATTTATCTTTAAATCCGTCGAATTTCTATTCCAGATCTATTACTCCAGTTCTCTTGGTAATAACGCCGACTTGGAGGAATGCGATTTTCCGGCGAACCAAGATGCGGTCATCGAGAGATTGAAGAAAACTGGTGCCACGCACAGATCGAATTTGGGTAGCGGCAAGTACCTGTTCAATGCGACGGATTCGATCGTCTTGATGCAAGACGAAGATGCTAATCTGTGGCAGAACGTTTGCGAATCCGGAGAGTGGCGGTTCAAGCACGTTGCATCGTTGACGGCTATGGGCTACATTCAGGCATCGAAGCAAAGGAAGAAGATAATGACTTGCTCCCCGAACCACGATTACGTTGTCATCAGCGAAAGCCATTGCCACGTGTTCATTTACAGGCAGAACCATTCGTTCGGCGGCGAGCTGAGGAACAGGAAATGCGGGAAAACGCTGCAGCAATTGGCGCAGCAATTCGTGCTGAACTTGGGACAAGACGAGATCCTCGGGGTTGCTGCCACCGATCATGTTCTCTACATGCTAACCGAAAAGCAAATGTTTGCATCTATATTGAATTAAACAATAAATTGTTTTCGATTCAAGCATTTTAACTAATATTGTGTTTCTCTAATAGAATACATATTTGTATCCAATGCACCAAAATAACAAATATAACTAGTAGAGTTACAAGTTCCAATAAGTTTTTTTTCTGCTTAAAAGATTTTCTTGAATAATTATTTTATTCTGCAGATACTGAAAAACATCGATATTTGTTTTTCTTTCCTTGCATCAAGAGATCAGTATTTTTTTTCTTAATCCTTGAGATGAAAGACCTCGGTAGTTAGTACATTGATTGACAAGTATGAACGTGGATGATAGAAGGCCGCTGCAAAAGTGGAAGTAAATAGAGACTCAAAGATGCAATTGAAGTCACAAGTAAGTCATGTTATTGCAATGTTACACAAAAGTAGACAATTCTCAATATAATTACAGCATGATTTTCCCATTTC
Source organism: Nicrophorus orbicollis (assembly GCA_018845635.1). Classification (NCBI taxonomy): domain Eukaryota; kingdom Metazoa; phylum Arthropoda; class Insecta; order Coleoptera; family Silphidae; genus Nicrophorus; species Nicrophorus orbicollis. Next base: position 101,127 of record JAFMTC010001578.1, on the reverse strand, counting down.
ATTGAATATTTAAGTTTAGTTGACATATAACAACACTGTAACGCTCAGAAAACCCCATTCTGTTGAGATTTGAACTTACGAATTATTATAAAGTTTCGGCAATGGAATCAACTGTAAAGATATTTGAAAATAACTATTGTATAGCATCATTACTTGATGAAAACTAGTATTATTTATGTGTTTAATTTCTAAAAATTTGCTTACTAAAAAAATTTATAGAAATACTGTGAATTATTATTTTTTACGCATTTTATTATATTACAGTTAATAACAGTTGAATATAATCTTAATTGTTTCTGCTATTTTCAACAAATTTTTGCTAGTTTAATGAAATTAAATAATAGTAACTAACGAAAAATACAAAATAATGTTTCATTTTCTAATGTCACTGATATTACATAAACTTTCTAAGAAAATGTATTTGGAATGCATAGAAAACTCATTACTTTTAACGTGTTCTATTGATTGTTAATAAGTTAAGTAATTGTTCGAATAAGCGTTTTGATTTTTGCATCGATTGCACGTTTTAAATGATTTGTTATTAAATATTAATTTATGATCAAAAGAAGGTGATTGAACTTTTAGTTGGCGCACATTCCTAAATCAATGTGAAGCGCCAACAATAAGCGGTTTGCTGACAGAAAGTGTCGACTGTGCGCTCATTGAATGCATACTTATGTGTTACGGTCAAAACCGGACTAAAGAGGTCGAGCAATTAATGTTCTTTTGTTTATTATCATTACGTAAAAATAGGAAGAGTATAATAATAGAGTTATAAATTACTTAATCGCTACTTGTTCTACAAATATAAATAATATCAGACGCTCTCTAAATAAATATGTACACACGAGAAAATAAACAATTAATAAGAATAATAAAGCATATACGTTAAATATATCACAGCAATTTTGGCAAATTCATTTTACAGAAGTTAAGAGAAGGAAAAAAAAACCAATCGGAAGGGATGAGATTAAGAGAAGTTGGGCAGCCTCAGTTTGGACATCTTGTAGTGCTTGAGATCGTCGTCCTGCGGCAGGTCCGAGTGACCTTTGACCGGGCTGCCGTCCAGGTGGACCTTGACGACCATCGGCCCCGTTAAGGGCACGTTCACGTAATCCACCTTGTTCTGCACGAAGGGCGTCTTGTACTGCGAGGGGCCGCTCGACATCGAGAGGACGTTCCTGGGCGGCAGCACCTTGTAGACGGTCTCGATACGCGCGGACGCCTGACCTTGATAGTCTTCGCCCAGCGATTGATCGTCGTACGAGTTGGGCTTGACCGAAGATGTTTCCTTTTGTTTAGGCTTCTTTGACATCATCATCTCGTGACCTTCCATCATCGAATCCCAAACTGCAAATGAGAAGAACAAGAAATGAATAAAAAATTACAAACGAAAAATAATAATGATCATCATCAGTTTCCTTATTGATTTGAGCAACAATTTTTATCGTGTGCAGATTTCCTTTGAACTCTCTAAAACCAAGGTCTCTGTGATACATGTATAATACAAATCTATACAATGCTGACCTGCATCTCAGTTACTTCTATCTTGACCTTATTTAATCTTTTATATAAACTTCAACAAGAGAGGCCATCAGGCTGCAAGTTTGTTTGACGTATACTTTATTTTTAAATGCACGAGATAATTAGTTTGTTTTGTTCACTTTTCATAGCGCTTCACTTACTTAATGTGTGTGCTCCCCTTTGGTAAGGATCCATGGTGTCCAGATGATCTTCCGGCATAACTTTCAACTTGTTTAATCCATATTTAAGCAGATCCTGGTTGCAGTTTTTCATATCGGAAGATTCACAAAATGTCTCCACTTGGTTCGCAAACATTGAATACAGATAGGACATCTTGAATAACAAGAAATGCACATAAGAAAAAAACGAACTTCGTATCGATCGTTGCGTTATTTAATGCACGCAGAGAGAAATTAAGATGGAATGAAATCAAAGAAACAATAATGTATAATAATTTCGCTTACCTTTTCGTCTTTACTTAAATATTCCCACATGGGTATGGCGGAGGATGTGATTTCACCAAATACCGCACAAAAACACAGAAGCCCGAACATAATCATCTTGTTGTTTCGTTTCGTAAGGATTGTTTAATTGCAAAGAAATATGTAATTTGCGTGGTCCGCAGAGCGCTGTACGTGTTCAGTAAAAAGTTAAACTCAAATTGCTTCGACCGACAACGCAGACATACTTTATATACTGGCCGCAGTGACGTCAGTGAAGAATATAACATTCCATCGCTTCGCTATATACTACAAAGCGTAAAAATCACATCGTGGGAAACGATGTTTAATTCATTTCGTTCATTCTTTGCGGATACTACTGTACCACATCATCAGCGTCCTCGGAGAGAATTTACATAATTTTGGGATTTCCACAAAACTGTTGATAATTTCTTCTAAAAAGAAATTATAATATGACTCTAACCAATGTTATTTAAGGAATTCTCGAAAACCCACTGAACGAATATTATGTTAAATGTTTTACAATCAAATACATTGCACTAATTACATTTGCAATTATTAAGTTTAATCAACAATTTTCATACATGCATAAGTCACTACAGAAAGCATTAAAAAATATTTTTTCAAATTTGACAGTGAATTACAGAAAAACTGTAATAGCTACAAAGATGAATAATAGCTCATTAGAAAGCTTGTACATTTAGCTTTAATTAGAGTACTCATTTACATTTCTAGCTTGTCCAGTTATCTAAAAATTCAATGTTTTGTAAAGACACTCGAATTTCCAGGCTTAACATATATGTTTTTCAATTTTGACAGTGAATTACAGAAAAACCGTACTAGCTACAAAGACTGATGATAACTCATTGGAAAGCTTCATTTAGCTTTAATTAAAGTGCTCATTCATATTTCTAGCGTTTCCAGTTATCGAGAAATTCAATGATTTGTAGAGAGACACTCGATTTTCAAGGCTTAAAAAATATTTTTTCAAATTTGACAGTGAATTGCAGCAAAACCGTACTAGCTATAAATACGAATGATGGCTCATTAGAAAGCTTCTTCATTTAGCTTTAATTGGAGTACTCATTCATATTTCTAGCGTTTCCAGTTATCGAGAAATTCAATGATTTGTAGAGAGACACTCGATTTTCGAGGCTTAAAAAATATTATTTCAACTTTGACAGTGAATTGTAGAAAAACCATACTAGCTACAAAGATTAGTGATAGCTCATTAGAAAGCTTGTTCATTTAGCTTTAATTGGAGTGCTCATTCATATTTGTAGCTTTTCCAGTTATCGAGAAATTCATTGATTTGTAGAGAGACACTCGATTTTCAAGGATTAAAAAATATTTTTTCAACTTTGACAGTGAATTACAGAAAAACCATACAAGCTACAAAAACAAGTGATGGCTCATTAGAAAGCTTGTTCATTTAGCTTTAATTGAAGTACTCATTCATATTGCTAGCGTTTCCTGTTATCGAGAAATTCAATGTTTTGTAAAGACACTCGATTTTCGAGGCTTGAAAAATATTTTTTCAACTTTGACAGTGAATTACAGAAAAACCGTACTAGCTATAAAGACGAATGATAGCTCATTAGAAAGCTTGTTCATTTAGCTTTAATTTGAGCACTCATTCATATTACTAGCATTTCTTGTTATCGAGAAATTGAATGTTTTGTAAAGAGACTCTTTTTTCGAGGCTTAAACAATATTTTTTCAACTTTGACAGTGAATTGCAGAAAAACTGTAATAGCTACAAAGACGAATTATAGCTCATTAGAAAGCTTGTTCATTTAGCTTTAATTGGAGTACTCATTCATATTTCTAGCGTTTCCAGTTATCGAGAAATTCAATGATTTATAAAGAGACACTCGATTTTCAAGGCTTAAAAAATATTTTTTCAACTTTGACAGTGAATTACAGAAAAACCATACAAGCTACAAAAACAAGTGATGGCTCATTAGAAAGCTTGTTCAT
>JAFMTC010001578.1:75617-95473 GCA_018845635.1 Nicrophorus orbicollis | reverse complement strand
TTTAATTAGAGTGCTCAATCATTTTTCCAGCATGACCAGTTATCGAGAAATTCAATGTTTTGTAAAGACACTCGATTTTCGAGGCTTACAAAATATTATTTCAACTTTGACAGTGAATTGCAGAAAAACCGTACTAGCTACAAAGACGACTGATAGCTCATTAGAAAGCTTGTACATTTAGCTTTAATTGGAGTACTCATTCATATTGCTAGCATTTCCAGTTATCGAGTATTTTAATATTTTGTAAAGACACTCAACACTTAACTAGCATTGATTAGGAACAACGGTCTAACATTGTTTAGGGTACTAGCAATTAAACCAAGTATTAATTGAGCGTAACCCTGTGCCGCACGACCATGCCATAATGAAAAGCTGCTTTCTTTAACGTCAGTTTATTGTTATTACAAATGTTTTCATTCACGTGCAATTACTCCTAAATCCTTGATTGGAAGCAATCACGAAACAAATCACATCCACGCCATTTGCATTTACATCGATTCTTATAGCGAAACAAAGTTCAAAGATTTTATTTTAATGAAACACCCGTACGATACATGAAACAAACAAAAAAAAAAGGTTAGTTGCACCTTGAACTTAAAGAGCTATGTGTGTACTGCGAACTTCCGACAAATAAACGTCCTCTCGATATTTCATTTTATAATTACTTTTCTATTATTATTAATTTTTTGTTTACCTCCAGGAAAATAAACAATAATTTAATCCAACACACAAAAACTGTCAAGTTTCGCTCACCAATCACACGTTCCAATTGACATTAAAAATAATATGCAATTAATAAAAGTTATCTTTTGATGTCCCAAATAAATCAAGTTAAACGTAGCATTGAACTATAAATTTGATCGCACGCACACACACACACACACACAAACACACGCGCGAAACGATCAAAACATATTATTGGGGAAAAATTAGAGTTCAAAATGTCAAATAACTTGAGGTATTTGGAGAACTCGTCTTGTTTATTCTACTAAATGTCAAACATTGAAATATTTTTTAATAATTTGAATATTTATTTACTTGTGTTTGTGTGTGTGTGTGTACCTCGCGAGCGAATCTGTCGCCGAAATATCCGGGTCTGGCGCCATTGATGATCGAAGAATGTCGTATTGCAGCATATTTCATCTGGGCAGATTTTATATGGTTCGCAGAACAACACGAAGTCTTCATTATGAATGCATCAACTTCTCCCAATTAATACTGTACAATCCGCACGAATCAATACTGATATTTACATTGGTTTTTTTTTCGAACATCTATACATAATATTGCGTGTGTGTGTGAGAGAGAGAAAGAGAGCTAGAGACGAAACGTTACAATCAATTACGTCGATTGCAAACTTCTACAAAAATTTGCGGCAATAGAAATCATCTCCACCACATCGGCGCCAAATTCCCAAGAAGGTCGACTGACGACCTTCCGTCATCATCTACACATTGGATCCATAGTGAGAGTTCAACAACAACCAGATTTACATTTATCATCGCCTAGTGTGTGTGTGTGTGTGAGAGGGAGAGAGATATAAAGAATGTTAAAAGGATCCTTCTTCTTTACGAAACGGAATTAAGATTCGGGATTTCCTTGGTTGACTTGGAATTATTCATAAAGTTACCTGCTTTCAAAATTATTTATTATTGTTTTTTTTTTCGTTGCTCCCTCTTCTTCCATTCCTCTACATCGTCTCTTGAGCGTGTAATGAATTTCACGTGAAAATAATCAGATAATTATTTGTAGGAAAGAGAAAAACCCCGACATTTCGATCCGACAATAACGAGACAACTTAACATCCGCCAGTTTTCGCTTAACGGATTTCTCGTTGTTGTTGTTACATTCCCAATTCGACAATCAAAGCGATGTTAAATTATTTTGCGTGAAAACCCTAAGATCAAAGACCTCTTGGAACAAGTCGAATTTTGTTTGTTCGCGACTGTTATTTATCGCAAAAACAATACTTAATATACAAAATATTTCGTCTAATTAGTAAACAAGCATTGAATCGATTATACAATACAAGAAAACCCCGCAAGTGGGATCGTTGTTATGAAGAAAATGTAAATGTTACATTATCATAAAATTACATAAGTCGCTTCCTCAAATCGCAAATCAAAATATCTCTAAGCATCAAAACACTACAATAAATCTAGACACTTGTTTTCGTCCACAAATACTTTACATAACGTAAATTCCTTGTGAGAAATCCCCCCTCTCTCACCCAAAAAAAAATCTTCCACTTATTTACTCCACCCCAACTCCATCCATCATTTGCGTTCTCGTTTCCTTTGCCTCGCATCTTCCGAACCGAAAACAGTCATCTCCGTTTCTTGGCGCAAATGATTCGATTCCAATATTAATTGCACAACTTTCAATGAATTCCCGGAATGACTCACATCGGCTACGTGTAGGAGATACATTTGTGTGTTTTTTTTTTCATTCCTTGCGTCTTTTCGTTCATTACTAGTGGAACTGCATTTCTATTTGTATTCTAAAACAGAGCAAACAGGTAAACAACATAATAATATTCCAGTTTTTTTTTGTTTGTGCTTTTTTCGGTTCGGTTTTTGGTATTTTTCAATTTAATTAGCGGATTAATGATGTCATCTGTTTAAGAATATTCGAGAATCTCTCTATAAATTTGATCATCTAATTAGTTTATTTCAAGCAGTAACAAATTCAATCTATTTGTAACATTTGTATGCTTTTATTATACACTTAATTTTCCAAAACACTCATACTTTTCGAGGAATAATTACGTCTAAATGAAATAAGATACAACTATACTACAACACACGTTTTATAGAGTGATAATTTAGATATAATTTAGTTACTCATAACTTCATTTGGCGATTTTAATGAAAACCTTAAATAACCTAATCTTATAAAAAAACAGATAACCGAAGCTTAGCAGAATGAAATGAGTGTTCGTAGATATTCGTTACTGAGAAAATGAATGATTTGCATCGAAAATCGCTTTGCGAAGCTTAAAAATGAAATTTGTTTTTAAATAACAGAAAATCCGTGATAATACAGTGGAAGGCATTCAACTTTAATATGGTTCCTAATGTATCTTATAATGTTTGGAATAACTTAATGATTAATCACTCGATTGTTGATGAAATGCATCTTTTCGACATAAAAATCATTTAATTACAGGAAATCGGTAATCGCTACAAAACAATGCGATAGTGCGATGAAAAGCCTGAACAATTAGCTTTAATTTGGTTGCTCATTTATCTCTGTAACGTTTACGATAACCGAGAAACTGAATGATTTGTAAAAACACTCATTTAACTTGTAACGTTTAAGATAATTGAATATATGAATGATTTATCGCTCGATTTTTGATGAAATGCACCTTTTTGACTTACAAATCATTCAATTACAGGAAAACGGTAATAGCTACAAAACAAAATGAAAATGCGATGAAAAGCCTGAAGAATTAGCTTCAATTTGAATGCTCATTTATCGTTGTAGCATTTACAATAACTGAGAAACTGCATGATTTGTAAGGACACTCGAGTCTAAACCTTCAGCTCTAATTTGGTTGCTCATTTAACTTGTAACGTTTAAGATAACAGAGTAAATGAATTATTTATCACTGGATTGTTGATGAAATGGATCTTTTCGACTTAGAAATAATTCAATTACAGGAAAATGGTAATCGCTACAAAACAATGCGACAGTCCGTTGAAAAGCCTGAAGAATTAGCTTTAATTTGAATGTTCATTTATTGGTGTAGCATTTTCAATAACCGAGAAACTGAATGATTTGTAAAGACACTCGAGCCTAAACCTTCAGCTCTATTGTGTTTACTCATATAACTTGTAACGTTTAAGATAACCGAATAAATGAATGATTTATCACTCAATTTTTTATGTAATGCATCTTTTCGACGTAAAAATAATTCAATTACAGGAAAACGGTAATAGTTACAAAGCAAAACGAAAATGCGATGAAAAGCCTGAAGAATTAGCTTTAATTTGGTTGCTCATTTATCTATGTAACGTGTACGATAACCGAGAAACTGAATGATTTATAAAGACACCCGAATCTAAGCCTTCAGCTCTAATGTGTTTGCTCATTTAACTTGTAACGTTGAAGATAACCGAATAAATGTATGATTTATCACTCAATTTTTTATGTAATGCATCTTTTTGACGTAAAAATCATTCAATTATAGGAAAACGGCAACAGCTACAAAACAAAACGAAAATGCGATGAAAAGCCTGAAGAATTAGCTTCAATTTGAATGCTCTTTTATCGATGTAGCATTTACAATAACCGAGAAACTGAATGATTTGTAAAGACACTAAACCTTCAGCTCTTATTTGATTGCTCATTTCACTTGTAACGTTTAAGATAACAGAATAAATGAATGATTTATCGCTCGATTTTTGATGAAATGCATATTTTCGACTCAAAAATCATTCAATTATAGGAAAACGGTAATAGCTACAAAGCAAAATGAAATTACGATGAAAAGCCTGAAGAATTAGCTTCAATTTGAATGCTCATTTATCGATGTAGTGTTTACAATAACCGAGAATAACTGAATGATTTGTAAAGACACTCGAGTCTAAGCCTTCAGATCTAATGTGTTTGCTCATTTAACTTGTAACGTTTAAGATAATCGAATAAATGAATGATTTATCACTCAATTTTTTATGTAATGCATCTTTTCGACGTAAAAATCATTCAATTATAGGAAAACGGTAATAACTACAAAACAAAATGAAATTGCGATGAAAAGCCTGAATAATTAGCTTTAATTTGGTTGCTCATTTATCTATGTAACGTGTAAGACAACCGAGAAACTGAATGATTTGTAAAGACACTCGAGTCTAAGCCTTCAGCTCTAATGTATTTGCTCATTTAACTTGTAACGTTTAAGATAATTGAATGAATGATTTATTGCTCGATTTTTGATAAAATGCATCTTTTTGACTTAAAAATCATTCAATTACAAGAAAACGGTAATAGCTACAAAACAAAACTAAAAAGCGAGGAAAAGCCTGAAAAATTAGCTTTAATTTGAATGTTCATTTATCGGTGTAGCGTTTTCAATAACCGAGAAACTGAATGATTTGTAAAGATACTCGAGCCTAAACCTTCAGTTCTAAAGTGTTAATAATAACTTATAATGATGAGAGAAGTTTAACTATATAAAGTTAATAGTTAAATTTAACTAGTTTTCAAGATTAATTACTAAGATTCATATATTTCTACAGAAAAATAAAATTATCGAAGAAATCTCACCAAAAACAAACAGAAAAAAAACGATTGAACTTGTGATCATGTGCTCCATGCACCAGAAACAGAAACATTTGAAAATTTGAAACAAAAAACACGCATAACTACTTTCATAATTGGACGTAAACAAATACAAAAATTGTAAAAAAAAGTTGATATTATTGTAAACATAAACAAACTCATTATGTATTAATAATCAGTTAGGTAATACAATTACAAATTCTTAGATATTGGAGTCACAATTATATTTAAACTTTAGGTTAAAATGAAAATGTACAAATAAATGAATTTAACACTAAATAAATTATTAAATTCAGATAAAAATCATTTGCGTAGTGGAGATTAATGGGATAATAATTGAATACATTCAATTCACTCAAAATTTTAAACATAACACAGCGTTTTTTTTTTAAATGAATGTATTTTGAATATGTAAGAAAAAAATGTAGGTCAACTTAAATAGCCCAGTTATTTTAAAAGTTGAAGACGGAGATCTAAAATTAATCTGTTTTTTTTTATTACAGTTTACAACATGTGATATAGTAATGTAATTCCATCAATTCACGTCTATTATTACATATTTGTATAAACATAAGTTATAGTTTAGTTTAGTTTCGAATGCACTAAATGTTTATGTTTAAGAAAAAAGGCGATACTTTTGAAAACACCAACGAATTATGTTTGATTTGAATGCATGGAACAACATAATGAATGATTAATTAATAACTTGAAATTAAGAACGAGCGTATTTCGTAACTACAAACACTGTATTTCCGAGCGCAGTCTAATCAGATTTAGTAGAACTGTATCGATTATTTGGTGTCAACGCCATCATGATATTTATTTATTGCATAAGCTTCTGTTTATTTACACAACGCACTTAACTTATTTAATTTTCAAAATAAATACACACAAAAAATAAACAAGAAAAAACTGAAACATTTCACTATTAGTACTAATTTCACAAATATGTGTTTTGATTAATACACACAATTATCTTTACTGCAATCCTAGAAATTCAAATTTATGAGGCAAACAAATTCATATCTAATTACCAATAAATGACATTGTTTCTATTTGATAACACAGTATTTGCACTCAGTTTAGAGCAGTTAGTTAAGGTGATTACATGTATCGTTATGTAAATTAACAAGAAATATCACTTTAAGATTATTGCTGTTTTGAATATTTAACCATTAATTTGCTTAACTATATAAACAACTGTTAATATAGGCAACACATTTCGCTTCAAAAACAAAATAACGCTACTTGCAAATATGATAATTCATATAAAACTTTACTCTAATTTAGTGTAAAGTCTTTCTGTTAATCACAAATATAATAAAAAGAAAGGAAATTTCTGAATTTTATTGAAAAATCATATTATTTCTGATTGATTTTTCAACAACAATCGATTTCGTTCTTGTTTAAACTATCTAAACATTTAACAATTGCTTTGTACAGTCTTAATGCTTGGAAGTTACGAAAGTAAATAAGCAGATTAAAATTTGACTTTTGAACTGTTTACCGTTTTTTTTTTTTCATTAATTATCAACTGTTATCTGTTGATGTTTCGTCGCTATTTGCTCTTGCCATACAATAAAATGCATTATTTCATGGAATACTTACAACACAGCTCATTATGTTCTTCGGTTAATTGACCTTTGAACCAACATTTTCATTCATAGTTGCAATAGTTTACAACATACAAAATGTGATTCTATCATCTCTCATTTCGTGAATTAAGAAACGTTATTGATTTACGATTATGAATGAAAACAATAATTGAGGCATTCAGTTTTCTTTGTGGTGCGTTGCAAATTGTTGAAACTTTCCAAGGAGGGTAATGTTAATAATAAAGTTCAAAGTAAACAGATAGTAGCATAATTTTGTATATATAGGTATAATATATTGCGATAAGATAGTGCCATATCGTAGATATCGCGTATCAAGTGCTTCTATGTTTACTGAAAACTATTTTCACAACAAATTTGTGCTGTCTGTAATTCCAATATGGGTTACTAATAATGATAATTGTAATTAGGAATAAATGAGAGATGCGTTTTACAAAAAATATTATTTTAAATATCTCTTAAAACTAAGTTGTAACAAATAACGTTTGTAACGTATGATCACAATAGAGCTCTTCCACAAGCATACTCGTAACGTATAATTAATATTATTCGATGCAATGCATCTTTTCGACTTAAAAATCATTCAATTACAGGAAAACGGTAATAGTTACAAAGCAAAACGAAAACGTGATGAAAAGCCTGAATAATTAGCTTTAATTTGAATGTTCATTTATCGGTGTAGCGTTTTCAATAACCGAGAAACTGAATGATTTGTAAAGATACTCGAGCCTAAACCTTCAGCTCTAAAGTGTTAATAATAACTTGTAATGATGAGAGAAGTTTAACTATATAAAGTTAATAGTCAAAATTAACTAGTTTACAAGATTAATTACTAAGATTCATACATTTCTACAGAAAAATAAAATTATGGAAGAAATCTCTTTTTAGGAATAAATGAGAGATGTGTTTTTTACAAAAAAAGTTATTTATTATTTTAAATATCTCTTAAAACTAAGTTGTAACAAATAATGTTTGTAACGTATGATCACAATAGAGCTCTTCCACAAGCATACTCGTAACGTATAATTAATATTATTCGATTGTTCCAGACTATATGTTTATAGTAAAGGCTTATTATAGGAATATATAGAGTATAAGCGATTCTAAAAACTAGATTTGGTGAATTTAGATGAAATTCCTTCGTTTGATTTCCCGTCGTCGGATGCGGTTCTTCCGTATGCGATAAATGATGACCAGGAGGCTCAAGAAGACGATGCACAATATTGATCCGACGACGATTAGCGTTGTGTTTAGTTTCTCTTGGAAAATCTGTTCGGCGTGCTGCTGCTTGCACGCGCTGAAAACTTCTTCGGCCATCTGCGGCAATTCGAAGCGGCACTCATCCTCGACGCTTCGTTTACAGTCGAAAGGTATGAAGTTGACATTTCGATCCTTCAGCCACTTGCCCATGTTCCAGCAGTCGCACGGATTTTCAAAGAACACCGTGGAGTTGTCGAGGACGAAGGAGTGCAGGTTGCACAGCCCTGCGACGTCGGCGAACGTCATCGTGAAATCCATGCCGGAGACGTTGTAGACAAGCAGCGTCGGCACTATTCCTAGGTTGGGCAGCGTCTGTACGTCCGAGTACTTGTTATGCGATATGTCCAAGAGCACGAGCGGACTTGTTATTGGAGCCGCGTTGTGTATGATATCGATGATGTTTATGTTCTGATTCTGGCTGAGGTACAGGTTCTTCAGCGAGGGCAGATGGAATATGACTTCGGGTAGCGTCTGCGAGAAGGCGTTGTACGACAGGTCCAGCGCTTGAAGGCCCGTCTTGTCCGCGAGGGACGCGCTCTCGATGTTCGTGATCATGTTTTCAGCGAGGTACAGGAACTTCAGGTACTTGAATTTGCGCAAATCCTCCGCTCTGACTTCCCGGATCCTGTTGTAGCTGAGGTCGATGATCTGCAATCAATCGTAATTAGTCTTATTGTTGAAAGGAATTGTCGACTTGCCTCCGCGTCCTCGGTCAGACATTTCGGTACATGCTTCAGGTCCAACTTGTAGCAGTCCGCGCTCTTCATGCCGTGGACTTTCTGCACTTTGCACGACGGCTCGTTCCTGCACGTCCTGTCCCCCGCGATGCCGTGCACCGAGAGCAAGCAGTTGACGAAGAAAAACACGTATCTCGGATTCATCGTTGCACGGACGAAAAGAGGAGCCTACAACACGAAGTTCGAAACTCACTTGCAATTCCAGAATCAATTAGTTAATTTTAATGTCTAATTGCCGGATGGAAGATGAACGATATGGGTTATTTAATTTGGGCGCTGTTGTTTCGATCGTCTCTGTGAAATTGTCAGAGCCAATTCCTTTAATTGCTTAAACCTTGGAGAACAATTAAAGATGCATAGGATTCTAAATTAGTTTATTACTATTTCGTCCTCCTCTGTTTGCCTTGTCTTGTCTCACAAATCGCATTCACACCAAACACATTTCCGTGGAACACTGAGAGGAGCATCAACTTGCATTTCACATTTAAATCACTGGCGTTGCTTAAATCTCCTGAAGAATTTACATTAGAATACAAAGTAGGAGGACGCACGAGAGATCAAGAGAAAACAAATGCATGCATGCGGCCATCAAACCCCGATCTTCTTAAAGACTTTTCGGACAAAAAGAAATAAAGTTTTGAAAATTCTTACTTTTCCTCCTCCGCACGATAAATGGGAACACGGTGCCGAATCAAGCGAAGTTTGAGAATTACTTCATTCGTACTCGCATCTCCTCGCTTCGTTCGGACTGGATAACAAACTTAATGATAATAAATTGAAGTTTCTTATGCGGGAGAATGAGTCTTCCCGAACGCAGCACACAGTTAACTAGAGTGGCGGAGACAGAGAGAGACACCAATGATAAACACAAGCGTCTTAAGTAAATCCAAACAGGAGCAGGTGGATTTTATCAATTAATTGTGAAAAACGAACGGAAATATTGGAAGCCTTTATCTGTTTCTATACCGCACTCTGCGTCAGCGTGTCGAAACGGACCGCAGTCAGTCAGAAATAAATTAAAAGCGATTTGAGCATTAAACCAATTGAATGAGAGCCCCGATTAAGTACGTACAAAGCATGGGTGTGTAACGAATAGACCAGAAAATTAATATTATTGTTATCAACATCGTCGAACATTTTGAGGACGTTACCTTCTACGAAGCCCTTGCATAATTTCTATTCAAAAACCTTAGATTCATCACGAAACGTAATAATAATAACAATGAGTTGTAACACACACTTTACTTTTCTAACGCACGAGATGACTAAAGCTTCTAAGTGGTTACGAGATACGTAGGTGATAATGAAATTTGCGGTGATAATTAAGTCTTATTTCTTAATACTATAGCATTTACCTCAGATAGATACCTTCAGAGAGATTTCTATGAAAAATAGGATCTCTTCTGCCCTTTAAAGTACTTTTTGAATTGCACAAATATTTCATCTTTTTGTGTTATAAATACGTCATAATCTGTACGCAATTAGTGGCATTTAATTCGAAGAACCACCTTATCAATTGTGTTTTTCAAACTATTCTTATTAAAACTATATACTATAGCATTTACCTTAGAAAATAGGATCTCTTCTGCTCTTTAAAGTACTTTTTGTATTGGTTTCACAAGTATTTCATCTTTTTGTATTATAAACACGTCATAATCTGTACGCAATTAGTGGCATTTAATTCGAAGAACCACCTTATCAATTGTGTTTTCCAAACTATTCCTATTAAAACTATATACTATAGCATTTACCTTAGAAAAATAGCATCTCTTTTGCACTTTAAAGTACTTTTTGAATTGGTTTCACAAATATATCATCTTTTTGTATTATAAACACGTCATAATCCGTACGCAATTAGTGGCATTTAATTCGAAGAACCACCTTATCAATTGTGTTTTCCAAACTATTCCCATTAAAAGTAACTACGTAAAATGTTTTGATTTCCTGTATTTGCTTTATTCTTATGCGTCAAGCTTATATTTATCATAGTGAACTTATTTTGTAGATTTGTACATAAACTACATTTATGTATATCAATGTTATACTCTTATATTTGTAACTATTTTCTGTCAAACTTTTGAAGAAAATCTGAAGAAAAGAAATAATTTTTACTTAAAATTTTCAGACTTCCTTTATTTACTTTATTCACACTAGTTTGCTTCTTCTGTGCAAAATATGTTATACTTCTTTAGTGTATTTACATTTTGTAATTTATGTAAATACAGACAGCATGTGTCGCACGAGATGTTAGTTTTTGAAGACATGTGTGTGTGTAACATCGTCTGCGAAAATATACTTAATTGTATAAAAATGAGGAAAAATCTGTTCTTGATACATTTTTGTTGTACGGTTTTCATATTACAATCAATTACTTAGGTGTATTTTGTCTTTATTTTACGTACAAAAACATATTTTGTTATAAGATAAATGTACGTTCAAAGCAGACTTGTAACATAAACAGCTGACCTATTGTCAATAGACTTGTCTAACAATATAATTTAAATGTATCTTTACATTTATTTTTCTTCATTTCTATTGAATTGAGTTTAATTTTGTAATAGTTGTTAAAATTACAATAAAATTTCTGGTTACACTATTTTTATGATGTTACATCAAATCCCAATGCAGCTGATTCTGTTATAGTTGCTGTTTCTACGTAGCAGGAAATTTCTATAACGGATAATTCATGATACAACGTAAATCCTGAAATCTGCTCTCAAAATGTTTGAAAAAGGCAGCTAAGGAATTTGAAAATTTGTTACTGTTTGAAAGTTATGTAACTTGATGTTTTTAATATCTCTTAATAGAAGCCCAGTTTTAAAAAACCTTGTTTTGGGCCACACATATAACCATGACGGGCCGCATGTGGCCCGCAGTTTGAGTACTGATTTAGATGACATTAAACTGAATAAGTAAAACTAATAGCAAATCTTTGATAAACTCAAGTATATTTCTGTTAACAATACTTATATTCAAATATACTGAATTGTGCAGAATGTCTACTCCATCAGTGATTTTCAATCTGTACTATCAACTGACATATGTCATCAAGACTGAAACAAGAACTTCTCATATTTATTGAAAATTTCATGTCTAGATATTGAATATGAGTACCAATATCATGATACATGGAATTAAAGAGATATTGTTCCATCTTACTAACTCTATTGCTTTCATGTATTGATCCGTTAAGAAATTATGTAATACCTATGAATGAAGAATCGCCTGATATAGTATATGATTCTTCAATGGAATCCATTCAAGTCTATACCAATTATTGAAAAATTGATGTCCCATCAAAATGTGGTTATACCATCCAGTTACCTGAAAATATTGTTTTCGCTTATATGAGATTGAATAACGAGACACAACAATTAAACAGTCGAGCATTCTCTCATGCATGACGAAACACACACAAATGTTACATGTAATTAATTTATTATGTAACAAGAACAGGAGTGGTATTAATTTAAAGTTTTACTACATTTCATTTGGTGCTCGGGGAGACAAACAAAATTAGTTCTTTTTGGGAGCGGACATGGTCCACAAGGTGCTCAAACCCCAAGCGCTGCCGATCATGATGAGACCTGCAGTCAAGCTGAACAGAGCCTTGTCTCCGAATCCGGCCTTCAAATAACTCGGAACACCATCATCGATCTGAAATGAGAATGTTAACAATCTAATAATACGTCTTCTTAGTAATGAAATTTACCTGGAACTTGGATTGTTTGCCTTTGAGTTGATTGTATCTGGCGGAGGCAACTTCAGTTTGAGCCCTCGCTCCGGTTTTGCTGAAGTGACGGATAATGGCTTGACCCAAGAGCATGTTGTTCTGTAAATATTAAATTATATATTAAGAGAAACAAATTCAAGTATGAATAAAAAATCGTATAAAATCTTGTTATATGACTTAAATACGATCTAGAGTGTGTGATTATGTAAAACTCATCAAATGACCAAACCTATTTTTCTGGATGAGGAAAGACTGTAATTGAATTTACGAGTGATTGAGTAATCGGTTATTATATCCACTTACCCTGCTGTTCATCTTGTGAAGATTTACTGGTAAATTTGGATAAAATACGGAAATTTGTAGGAGATCGAAATCCTGCCTTGCCTACTGGATAAAAATGTCCTATTGGATATTACAAGTGTTGCCAACCGCAATGTACATAACTCTTAGTGATTTCTTTCATAAATATTTATAATTGCACCTTAATTACATAAATAACAATTAACATTCTTGTAATATTTCATATTTTAATAGATAAATGAGTAATCAATGTGTTTCGATGAACTTTATTTACGTGTAAGAGAAGTTGTATACATTACTTGACATTTAACTTGAATAAAGAAATGGAAACGGAATAATTTTCAAACTATTTCTGACAAATCTCAGAAAACTACAGCAATCCTTTTATTCACATTACATGAATCGTATTGCATAATAAATGTAGTTTTACATGTATGTACAAAGTTAATTAGAATTGCTAAACTTAGCAATATAGTAAATTACTTGTTAAAATGCTATCTATAACTGTTGGGAAGAAGGGATGTTGTGGTCCCAAATAACAATATTGAGAGATGTACATCAAATGGGATGATCAAATGAAACGCAGGACATTTTAGGAACCACTTTTTATTGCGAAAAATAAAAATTGCACCATATTTTCGAATGTTAACGCATACAAGTATAATTGCGCGTAAAAAAGAACTTCGTATAAGTATGTAAAATAATATTGTAAAAGAAAATAATAGAAAGAGAAATCACCAATAATTAAATGCGAAATGACCTAAGTTAATTAGTTACTTAATAAAGTAATGATTAAAAAGACGAACATTAAACTATTAGAAGACGAACAATTGTTATTATAAATTCCAAAAAAAAAACTAAGGTACAGTCTTACAAATCTCGACAGTCTCTTCGTTTCTTTTTACAGTGTATTGTTTACATATATATTTTTTAGAATGAGCATGAACATTGTAATTGTAAAAAAAAAACAACGAGAACATGTAAATATCTCGTGTATCAAATGCATTATAAAAATCTATATAAACGTTTTGATGCGAATAATTTGAAATTACTCGAAACAGAAATTAACAAAAAAAATTGGTTATTAAATGTGTACCATCATTACTATCACAAAATTAAATCTTCAAAGTATTAATCAAATTAAAAACCTTTGAGCTTCCAACGAGTGGAAGGCACCATGGGGTACACCATTTAACGTATCACAAAAGTAGTTATCAAAATAAAAAATTGACTACAAAAAAAAAGAGAAATTTATCACCATTTCAGTTTGGTTTTTGTCTTTGCTTCAAAAAAACCATTGACTTGAACATAAAACTGCAAACAAAGACGAATGTAATAAAGCGTAACGTGCTAGTAATTCATATTTGTGCAGATATTTAGTAAACAAACAAACAATCTTTAAAATGTACATAATCTTCAGTCGTCAGTCTTCATAAAACTCGTTCGCTGTAATTTATATAATATGCCTTTAAAAATATATGTAAAAAATATAAATATATATATATAAATATATATATTTATATATATATTTATAAAATAATTGTTGTATATATATATATCTATAATATTATTTAAAAAAAATCCTATGTCTGATTTTCGTCATTTTGGACCAATCTCGCTCCTCAATTTCCTGCGAAAATACCCTGAAAATACCTATTTCCACCAATAATAAGAAAAACCAAGACGTGACAAAGTTTGGTTACTTGGTGGTCTACTTGGAGCAAAAATAAATGTATCTAAATCTAAAAACAATATAATGTTATGATGTTATTACCTCTTTCAAACTAAGATCGAATAAAATTTAGAAATAAGAAAGTTATCCATATGTGGATAGAACGAAAATAATTACTATTTACCACGAGCAATGGTCAAAGTGCGTTACAATTGAATGCCCGTTCGTGAAAATGACCAAAAAATGTTGGTTCAAAAAAAGAACAATGACAGGTTGTCATTTCGAATGTCTTGTGCTTGGGGTGCTTTAGAATACTTGCACTCTGTTGTTGGCGAAGTCGACGGTCGCGATCCTGCCTCCCGGAGTGAGAGCTACGCCACAGGGCCTGTCGAATTGGCCTAAACCTTGACCATATCCACCCATCGCCCACAAGAAAACGCCGTTAGCATCGAACACTTGGATGCGACTGTTACGGGCATCGGCGACGATGATCCTTCCTATATCGTCGCACGCTATGCCTTGCGGCCTACGGAATTGGTTGTTGGCGGAACCTTCCTCACCTAAAAATTGTGCAAAACTGAAATCAGCATTGACAACAGCCACGCGGTGATTGTTAAAATCGGTGACAAGAATTTTGCCGTTCGGAGTGAAGCACACGCCCCGCGGCATATCGAAATGTTTCCACATGCTGCTGGAATGTTCGAATCCGTATTTGGTCAGATAGGTTCCTTCCTTATTGAACAACTGGATGCGATGGTTTCTCGTGTCCGTAACTACAATATCGCCCCTGCCGTTAACAGCCACATCCCACGGATAGTTGAATTGTCCATTGGAGCTACCCTTTCCGCCGAAGCATCGCACAAAAGTACCATCGTTATTGAAGATCTGAATGCGATGATTATCCTTGTCGGCAACGATAATCCGCTGCTCGCTGTCAACGGCGATTCCTGCCGGCCTATCAAACTGCCCGAGCAGCGTTCCGTAGCTGCCGAAATTTCTACGGAAAATACCATCAGGTCCGAATATCTGAATTCTGTTGTTGCTCCTGTCGGAAACTAGGAAATTCCCATTCTTGTCGCACGCAATACCCCAGGGCCTGCACAATTTACCATCCTCCGAACCCTCTCCACCGAACATGCCCAGATGGAAATTGTCCTTGACACTAGGGACTAGAACGGGCACTACACTTCCAAATACAGCCTTCGACATGAATCCTCTCGTGTAGTAATTCTCTCTTATTCTAAAGTTGGACAAAACTGCATGAACAACTAGTTTGTCCTTGTTGCGAATACGTTGAGCGTTTCCATTGGTATTGAGGAATCGGATGAGCTGATCTCTCTCAGGTTTTTTGCAGCTGAGTATATTCATTGCAGTAAAACCTTTCAAGAAACCTGGATGAGCTGGGATGAATCTTAAATTGCTCCCCTCTAAAATAAACTTCTTAAACTGCAGTTCGTTGAAGATTTTCAAATGTGCCATAGCTGTTTTATTGACTTCTCCCAATTGCAAATACAAACCAGCCGTCAAAGCTTCATCTAGTCGTTTAATGGTTTCATTAATATTACTCAAAAGAGTTTTGATGTCTTGCTTCTTGTTTTTGAAATGTTCAGTCCCAGAACATTTTTGGTATTCGATTTCTGTTACAAGCACTCTTTGCCTATCTCGGATAACGTCCACGTAATAGCTCATCACGCATTTAATTTCCTCGATTAATCCAAACATGTTCATATTGAAATTATCATTTTCTCGTTGCGTTTTAAAGATCGATCTATGTAAATCTTGGATGGCAAATTTGCACTTATTTAAAACTTCAACGCCTACGGCCTTATTTTGCACCTCTAGTTGCTGCGGATAAATTACAATATGATTTCGGTGCTCAACCAGAACGCAGTCGGTGCACGCATCCAATGCGCACGTTTGGCAATAGAGACGTTTCTCTTCACTGCTCGACTGGCAATCATGAGGAAAAAGCGTTTCTAGTGGGTTGGTTGATCTAGCAAATGGTACGTTGTTCGAGAGACTGCGAAGCCGGTGATTTTTCGTTAGTTTTACTCTTTGATGAGCAGTGATACATTTATTGCAAAGCACCTCGTCGCAATCATTACATCGGCATAATGCTATGATGCCGTCTTCACAACCCGTGCAGATGATATCATGTATGCTCTAAAATAATATGTAATAGAGAACGAAACGAACAAATTAAGTATTCATATCTTACATTTCGTCTGTTGGGCCTGGTAATTGAGACGAGATCTAAAGAATCGCTCATTTGCGATAATAAATCCCTGCTTTCAATTACCATGAAAGATTTTTTTGTGGATTTCGTAGCTTCATCTGACTGAGCCGATTGAGGAGAAGTGTTCTGTCGCTGTTTCTGAGCATTCATTTCGGAATATGCCACTGAAATAACACAAATAAGATTGATCATTAATTAAACAATTTGTTCGATATTTCCATACATGATGTTTCATTACTGAGACCGAGCAACAAGAATGTAAATTCTCCAAACTATCTTATAGTTTTATCGGACATTCTAAAATTACGTAAGAAAGATGTGAAATGCAATTGAACCAATCTCAAAATTATTTTGCAGGTAAATAATAGTATGAATCTGACCAAATGGTCTGAATCACATGCGTGGCCGCGCGAAAACCTATTAATTGTCTATTCCAAAAACAGGTAAAAAAAGGTATGGCTATTCGATCGTTTCCCAATTTACGTCGAACAGGAAAGGTTTTTCTTGCAGACATTCCACATTATCAAATTCAAAGGCTAATAAGAAGGCACAAGTGGCAAATAATTGGTTCGGAGTCAAGTGGGAAGAAAGAGCAGACATGTGCAAACGGCGTCCATGGCCACCTTTGTTAAGAGGAGACTTTGTTAAGGTCCATATGAGACGTAAAAGGGCAGCACAATAAAAGCGATGTTGCCCTACAGCAATAGCAACCCATGCATAACGTACCACACATTTTCGGAAACGCTCTCTTCCGAATTGGCTCCAAATTCCATTTTTCGATATTTCATTGCAAACATTGTACGTTCCTTTGTCTACTAGCGGATGATTTGATTTAATTTAATGCGAAGACATTGTGACTGCGTCAATTTGAAGGGTTAACCTAAATTGTTAAGAGTTAATTCAGTTCGAAACTTTTTGGGTGAAACAAAATTACGAGAGAACCGGCGACGGCGCTGCTGCGTTGAATTGAAACATTAAATGAAAATGACCCAGTTGTTGGTAAATTAATGAAGGCCAAATCCATAAGAGGTTCCCGTAATTCTCGTTGTGCGAGGCTCAACTTTCAGTTAAGAATATCTGATGGGATCCAGAAGTAAATGGCACTCGTGCAGATTGGCAGTGCAACGCGACAGCGGAAGGGTGCAATGGTGCGTGGGCCAGGAGCAAGCATGGAAATCGAAGCTGAAGAGGCTCGCCTTCGTGCCTTTCATCCTGCTGGCCGTCATCCTGGTATGTCTCTTCTTCACCCACGTGTACACGTCGAAACCGAGCGAATCGGAGGAGGATTTGAGCATGAGACATAACCCTGGAGACAGCGAGGGCCTGGGAGCCGAAGAGCGAGATATGATCGAGGAAACGAGAACGTCGTACATATCGACAACGCCCTCGAAACGAGTGAAAAGGTTTGTTAACGATGAGGTAGTTAATGGCACCGAAGACTTCTACGGCGCAGAGAGCAAACTAATTGTTTGGAGGATTCCAGAAACGCGAGATAACGAGGAGGATGTCCTCTTGGACATCGACACTCCGTCCAATCCCTTAACCAAAGAAGAAATAGAACATCAGAATTTCTGGAGGCTCAAGTATACGCCCGAACAAGTAAAGAAAATGCAAGCGAACAATATGAAGAAATTCATGGATCTCGGCATGAATCCTTGCGACGATTTCTATCAATACGCTTGCGGTAATTGGCACAAATACAATCCGATTCCGCCGGATCGTTCCAGCTTCGACACGTTCGAAATGCTCCGCGAGAGTCTGGACTCGGTGCTAAAGGATCTGTTGGAAGAGGACGTCCCCGATGATCCGATGGTAATCGACAAAGAGTTTTGGAACAATTTGAAAAATCGCGACAAGAGGCACGTGTACGACTTTTACAAAATAGCGGAAAGGAAGAAAGTGCCGAAACCGTTCTACCAAGTCATACTGAATCATTCGCATCCGCAAACGAACGATGCCATCTCCAAGGCTAAATTCCTATTCAAGTCGTGCATGAACGAGGAGCTAATTAAAATAAGAGGCATCAAGCCTCTGCTCTATTTGATCAAGGAATTGGGCGGATGGCCGATTCTGGATTCCAAGTGGAACGACACGAAGTTCGATTTCGAATGGCTGCTCGGCCACCTGAGGCTCTACAATAACGACATAATCATTTCCGAATGGGTCGGTCCGGACATAAGGAACTCGGAGGAGTACGTCATTCAAATAGATCAATCCACGTTGGGACTTCCGTCGAGAGATTACTTCATCGAGAAAAGCAACCGGAAGTTCGTGGACGCCTACAAGCATTTCATAGAGACGATCGCCGTGCTCCTGGGAGCCGATCCGACGGTTTCGAGTCAAGATGCAGAAGATATCGTCAATTTCGAAATAGAGTTATCGTCCATAACGGTTTCCGCGGAGCACAGGAAAAACGTCTCCGATATTTACGTTCGATTGAAATTGAGGCAGCTGCATTCGATCATCCCCCAGATAGATTGGTTCAAATATATTGCAATCATAACAAATCGTGAAGCCGATCCCGAAGATCCAATCGTTACGTTCAGCCTGAACTATCTGCACAGATTGGTGGGGCTATTAAGCAAAACGAGTCCGCGAACTACGGCCAACTATCTCCTGTGGAGATTCATCAGACACAGGGTGAACAATCTGGACGATAGATTCCAGGACGCCAAACAGAGATTCTACAAGATACTGTTCGGACGAGAGCAATCTCCTGCGAGGTGGCAGAGTTGCATATCGCAGGTGAATTCAAATTTGGGCATGGCGTTGGGCAATCTATTTGTGAAGAAGTACTTCGATGAGCGTAGCAAAAACGACACACTGAAGATGACCAAGCAGCTTCGACAATCGTTCAAGGAACTCCTCATGGAGACGGATTGGTTGGACGTGGATACGAAGAAAGCGGCCGCCTTGAAAATAGACTACATGCGATTGAAGATTGGATACCCGAATTACATTTTGAGCGAGGGTTCGCTTAATAAGCGGTACAGCGACGTTCAGATCCATCCGGACTTTT